>CAUYQV010087049.1:0-24838 GCA_963574575.1 Galagoides demidoff | reverse complement strand
AAGTTTGTTTATTGCAACTTAATTTACAATTGTCAAGATGTGGACACAACATAATGCCCATGAACACAAAAATGGATTAATAAACTGTATATAGAGCATATCATGGAATACTATTCAGCCATAAAAAGATGGAGACTTTACGTCTTTTGTATTAACCTGGATGGAGTTGAAACACATTTTTCTTAGCAAAGTATCACAAAAATGGAAAAGAAAGTATCCAGTGTGCTTAATACTAACATGAAGCCACTAGACAATCTAATACACACCCACGTAAGAGAAAAACTCAATCCAATTCAAGATGGGGGAAGGGGAAGGAAGGAGGAAGATGGGTGTGCTCCCACTTAATGGGCACAATGTAAGGGTGTATGGCACACCTCCTGGGTACAGGACACAACTATAACAGGGAGTCTACTTAACAAATACAAATATTGTAACTATTTGTACCTTCACATTGATCTGAAATTTAAAAAAAAAGAAACCTAAACCCCAGGAACTCAACTACAAAACTCTTAGAAGTGATCAAGGAATACAGTAGTGTCTCAGGATACAAAGTCAATACTCACAAATCAGTAACTTTTATATATACCAATAATAGCCAAGCCCAAAAAACAGTCAAAGACTCTATTCCTTCTTGTGCCAAAGAAGAGGAAATATTTGGGAATTTACCTTAAAAAGGATGTAAAAGATCTCTATAAAGAGAATTATGAAACTCTGAGAAAACAAATAGCTGAAAATACAAACAAATAGCTTAACAAACAGAAAAACATACCACGCTCATGGCTGGAAAGAATCAACATTGCTAAAATGTCCATACTACCCAAAGCAATTTTTAAATTTAATGTAATCCCTATCAAAGCACCACCATCATACTTTAAAGATCTGGAAAAAATAGTACTTCATTTTATATGGAACCAAAAAAAAACCTCAAATAGCCAAGACATTACTCAGAAAATTTTTTTTGGAAACAGAGCCTCAAGCTGTCCCCCTGGGCAGAGTGCCATGGCTTCACTGCTTACAGCAACCTCCAACTCCTGGGCTCAAGCGAGTCTCCTGTCTCAGCCTCCCAAGTAGCTGGGACCACAGGCGCCCGCCACAATGCCCGGCTATTTTTTGGTTTGCAGTCATTATTGTTGTTTGGTGGGCCCAGGCTGGATTTGAACCCACCACCTTAGGTGTATGTGGCTGGCGCCTTAGCCGCTTGAGCCACAGGCACCGAGCCAACATTTGAGGCTTTAAAGACCATATAATCTCTGTCCCAGCTACTCAGCTCTGCTGTTGTTGTATGAAAGCAGCCATAGACAATATATAAATAAATGTGCATGGCTGTGTTATAGTAAAACTTTATTTACAAGAACAGACAGTTCTTGTACTTACAGGAGCCACATTACCACCTTCTGGTTTAGGTCTTTTGTAATAATTATGGCCACATTGTCTAAGGGCATTGTGTTTTCAATATGATGTGCTTTTTACTATAGTCTACATTTTCCTTTTGCTAGATGCTATAGAATCTAGCACTATCCAATAGAACTTTCTGCAATAATTACATTATTCTATATCTGCACCATCCAGTACAATAGCCATTAACCACATGTGGCTATTGAACCCTCAAAATATGGCTGGTAAGACTGAGGAACTGAAATTCATGTTTTACTTAATTTTAATTTATTTAAATTTAAATAACCATATGTAGTTTTCCATTTCTTTTATCCTTCTTTTTTTTCTTCTGCTCAAGACCCAACTACATTAAAGCATTCTGTGAGTTGTGTTAATCTTGGGTCATTCTCCTCTCATGGCCCATGAAGGGATGAAATATATCTCACCTAAACACTGACAGATTCACCAAATCAAACAACTCACTGGCTGCTATGGTCTGATATACACACATAAATACGGTTTCTAGAATTTAGTTCTACAAAGCTACTGGAAGTGGGAATAGGGGATGTGTAATACATGATAAAGAGCCCACAGCTTGAAGAAGAGATTGGGTCTGAGTAATTCTATTTGGGAGTATAAGCTCATCCGCTTGGCCTTTTAAGCCTCTCATTGTATGCAACTTTGCAGATACAACCAGACCTCCGAAGAAAGATGAAGAAAATGGAAAGAATTACTACTTTGTATCTCATGACCAAATGATGCAAGACATCTCTAATAATGAGTACTTGGAGTATGGCAGCCACGAGGATGCCATGTATGGGACAAAACTGGAGACCATCCGGAAGATCCACGAGCAGGGGCTGATTGCAATACTGGACGTGGAGCCTCAGGTAATGCCTGCTCACCTTGAATCCCAAACATCCTGCCTGCATGCTGCTAAGCTCAGATTCCAAAATCAAAATCAGGAAGTCATGGGCCACATAACAATTTCATAAACTACAGGAAACTATTAGTAATCAAGGCATCATGGTTAATAGTTTAGAATGCAAACTGACTAATCTGCCCACTGCTCCCCACAGGGTGGGGAACCTGTGACCTTCTAGATCCTTGAGTGCAGCCTTTTGACTGAATCCAAATTTTGTGGAACAAATCCTTTTAATAAAAGGATTTATTGTCTGTGAAGTTTGGATTCAGTTGAGGCACTGTAGTTGGGGATCTGGAGGGCCACATGTGGCCTTAAGAAGCAGAGATTATTCTCTTAAGAGGTTTATTATACTCAAGCTCAAAAAAAGTACCTGATTGAGTCTGTACCTGCCAGAAATGCTACAATCATCTATGAGACTCTGGCACTTTGTTACCACACAAGCACCTTTCCTCTCTTGGTACATCTCACGCTGGACCATCAGAGCCTCTACCAGCACCTTATGTTAATCACCAGCGAGAATAATCCTGGTGCCTGGGTCTAAAACACAGCACTAAGCTTTGTGATAGTAAGCAGGAATGAGCGCAGATGTCACGTGGAGTAGGAATGGAAACCTGGGGTGGCTCTCAGCCTCTGCCATCTCTTTGCCTGAGGACAGAGCCTGACCCTGAGCTAAAACTAGGAGAGATGTGGAAAACTGGGAGAGGACACAAAGGAGAGCCAGACATGGAGACAATTAAATGATTTGTAGCTAAGTCTTATGCAAGGAGCAATCAGAATTATTAAATTTGAAAAAGAGGAAGTTGAAGGCTTTGCATCATAAATGCTGACACGCTGTTTTTTTTCTCTGAGTACAAACCAAGTAGAAGTGGGATATAAAGCATAGTAGGAAGGATTTGGGAATTGGAGGTATCAGGGTAGGTTATAGGAAAGGCTTGTGGATGCCCATGTGACTCCTAGGTCTACTGTTTCTAAGACTAATCCGTACCAAAACACCCTTATCACTGAGAAGAATCAGTATACCACCTCCTGAGATGGTAGACTGGCTCCCTTCAAGCAGGCTCTATTTCATCAGGAGGCTCACTAGTTATTGTTTAGGGGCTATCATGTGAGACTTAGTCCCCTAGCCATCCCCAATTGATGACAGAACCTACTGTGTGACCTGGGGCCTGATGGCTCAGTTTCTGGGCTGCAAATCCTAACACGTGGCCAGTAGGTTTACCCATTTCTGTTTTACAACACCTGATGGGTTTCTGGAACTTGGAACTTTGGAAATCACAAAAATATCTGGTTATGGGGCTAGGGAGGAGAGCACCAGTAGGTGCTATAGTTTACTGAACAATGAACATGGACCTATATAGAACTAAATATGTAATGTGTACCACAGATTGATTTTTGTTTAACTACTAATCCCTCCTTACTAGGGATTGGAAAAATCTTCTGGCCAGGGGTGGCTAGAGGCAAAGTCTCAATCCTGGTCCTGGTCTTCGACATCCTCTCCTTGGGTTCCACACTGGTCTTCACCTGAACGTCGTTTTCTGCTGGTAGTAATGTGTCTTTAGCAGTATGCCGGCTGCAGGGTTCCTCAGACTCCCTCTGCATTACCTAAATCCACTTTTGAGGGCTTTCTGCCTTACCTGCCACTGCTGCTGCCACCACCACCACCACTGCTGCTGCTGCTGCCACTGCCACTCCACTCATAGTGTCCAGCTCTCCCTGTCTCCTTGCCCTTGCAAAGCCATGCATTGCTCTGCACTGCTGACTGGGAGACACTTTCCTCAGGCTCCTCAGGACACCCACAGCAGTTACTTTACCCATTGCACTTGGCCCCAGAGCACCTCCTTGCCCCAGCTGGACACACTCTCCCCTGCTCCTCTGACTGCTGGATGAGCTCACTTGCACTCTTCTCTCCTGCTTTCTAGGTCCTCACCTTTCAGAACTATGATCCTTGGGTCCGCCTACCCCAGAGGGTCATCCATAAGTGTCCTGGTCTCTACCTGACCCTTTCTGGGCCAGAGCCCTGAGGATAGGAATCACCTGGTCCTGTTCTCCTTGTTGGTCTGATTGACCACTCTGGTCCCAGGCCCTCCTGCCCAGTCCAGTTTCATGCCAGTCCTGGTCTTCACATTGACTGTTGTGTACTACAGCAGTCTGGGGAATGCCCATAGTCTGCATAGATTGGGCTCTCTACCCTCAGGCTTTTCTGCCCTCAGCCCACTCTGTTCCTATCTGATAGGGCCCTCATCCTGTCTTCAGGATGCCTGGGACTGTGAATGACTTGTTTTCAGCCACTCATTGCTCTAGGGAGGCTCTTTCCTTAGGATGTTTTTCTCCATGTCCCTTTCCCATCTCAACTTGTTAGATTAACCCCTCTATTGTATCTCATGAACAGTTTGATCCACCAAACTTGTATTAAGCACTTATTCTACGCCAAGCACTGGGTCAGGAGCTAAGAATATAATTCAGAAGACAAACTGGTGAGGATGAAATTCCTTCCTTGATGTCCATCAGAAACTGTCCATAATAGAAGTGTCTTGTGGCATTGTTTACAATCCTCTCACTTCTACCACACTATGTGTAGACAATAGAAAAAACACCGAACATTGATGTTCAGCTCTTTTAGTGTTGGTCTAATACTCTGTGCCATCTTATTGTAGACAGTTAAGGCCAAGGTGAGCACATATCTAATAATACTATATGATAAGATGTTGGGGGTCCAACTTTAGAACTAGAAGACCATAGGAAAGACATTAAAGTAGGAAAAAATTTAAAACCTGGTTTCCTATAAAATAATAATAGATTATGTTCTCACAGTGCTTTATATTTTGCTAAGTATTATTCCTTACTTAATCCCTATAACCCTATGAGATAGAGATCAGCATCTACTTTTATAGGTAAAGATACCAAGATTTAATATAACTGTGACTTGACCAAGGTTTTATAGCCAATTGAAAGAGAGGTTTGATTTGAACTGTGTTGGTTGTTTTATTTTGTTTTGTTACAATAAATCCCAACCTCCTTTTGCTGTACTATCCTAGAAGAGGTACCCCTGAGAATCTGCAAGGTGGTCCACCTTACATGTAGTTGTACAATTTAAATCCTATGTTTTTTTTTAAAATGTTTACAAAACTTCATAAGGCAGTCAAACCTGAGAAAAACTTTATTTCCTAGAAAGGAAATAAAAAAAAAATTTATTTCGCATGGAAATAAGGATATGGCTCAGAAGATAATGCATGTCCCTAAAGCTGAAACTATAATAGCTCCAGTGTGTAATCAAGAGTTTAATGTGATAGTTTTAGATTTTAACTTTATTCTGATGTATCCATGTATAGTCTTAAAAAGTTAATAGGAGCAGAATACTTATGCTTTTGCTTTTGCCCATAGAGATAAAGGTCATCACCAAGAGGTAGCTTGCAGTCTTGTGAGGAATGTATACTTTAAAACAAAAAGAGCCAGGCAGGACATAGCAGCTCACGCCCATCATCCTAGCATTCTGGAAGTCCAAGGCGGGAAGATCTCTTGAGCCTAGGAGTTCAAAACCAGCCTAAGCAAGAGTGAGACCGTATCTCTACTAAAAATAGAAAAAGTTAGCATCCAGATACCTGTATTCCCAGCTACTCTGGAGGCTGAGGCCGGAGAGTTACTTAAACCCAGGAATTTGAGGTTGCTGTGAACTAGGCTAACACCACAGGACTCTAGCCTGGGCAACAGAGTAAGATTCTGACTCAAAAAAAAAAAAAAAAGGAAAGAAAAGAAAAAAGAAGAGAAACAATACCAACAACAAAGCCAGGCGCAGGGGAATTTTAGCACTGTGGGAAGCCAAGGCAAAAGGATTGCCTAAGCTCAGGAGTTCGAGACCAGCTTAAGCAAGAACAAGATCCTCTCTCAAAAAAAAGAGAAAAAAATAAATAAATAAGTAAGAGCCAGCTTCTGAATCAGAAGCTATTTTGTTAAATTGGTTGGCTCTCTTAAGATTGGTTTTGAGGTCACTGTGTTCTTCCTAAATCCACAAAATGACTCAGATACCTTGCCCCTATGTTCTTTTTAAGTTTACACACCAGATTAGTCTTATAGATAGCTGCATCTTAGATATTTGGGTCAGACTTGAAGATGGTAACCTGAGATTAATTACTTGCCACCGCTGAGCCATAAAATCAATTTTATCCCTGCAAAAGAGACCTTAAAGAATTAACTTAAAATTAATGTTACTTTCACTATTTGAATCCAGCATTTTTAGTGATCTTTCTGGAGTATACTCTCTGTTGCTTACCCACCCTTTCTCTCCTTCTCTCTATTTCTACACTTCTCTGGGATTCAGAGAGAAAGAAATTTGCCTTTGAATATTAAGACATTTATGTCTCATCTTGAATCAGGAAGAGGTTTTAGAGTTCATCTGTAAGTCACCTATTAATTGCCTGAGAAAGGGAAATCCTTGTGAACAGGTCCATATCCTTTCCCTAAAGTAACGCTGAACCTCAACCAGGCTGAGACTGCACCCAAAATGGTACCCACTTGAGACCCATAAGTTGAGCAAAGTATGGGGATAGAGACCTTTAAGAACTGTGTATCGTAGAAATGGGTGGTGACTCTGCTAAAGATATGAGGCCTGCTGGATAAGGAAATCTCAGTCAGCAGTGGAGGCCTCTTAGAATTTTTGAGAATATAATAAGGTAGAAAACCACAGCCATGAAAAGGAGTAGGAAGCAAAACTGCTAACCACATGGGCCACTATAGTTACTATGGTAAACATTAAATTTGGCTCTGAACTACTTGGCCACCAGGGCAAAAAAGGGAATCAAGGAATATGACCTGATTCTTAGACAGAAGAAGCATTTGGCCAATGTGATGAACCTGGCCTTCATTGACGGTTTTATGTAGTACATGTAGAACACATGTGTTTATGGATATAGACTTAGAGATAGATAATCTGCATGGAGCTAAAGTAATGTCTTCCAAGGAGTTTGTTTTTTGCTGCTGTAATAAGATAGAAGGCTAGAATTGAAAACATTCAAAGATTTGAGTAGCTAGCAGGGCTGGGTCACTGAGTGAGAAAAAAATATTTCATGCCCAGGGTATCATCCTGTACTTCATCTTGATTCAAGTCCACATCCAGGTCGTGAGGACTTCAATCTGACACCCAGAGTAGCTTCAGTGAGA
The DNA here is from genome assembly GCA_963574575.1 of Galagoides demidoff. Lineage (NCBI taxonomy): Eukaryota > Metazoa > Chordata > Mammalia > Primates > Galagidae > Galagoides > Galagoides demidoff. The sequence goes on along the minus strand of CAUYQV010087049.1, from coordinate 17,385 downwards.
GAAATAAATGGTATTTTTTCCCATCTCAGTTGCCCAAAAGCTGGTTATGGGTGGGTATGTGTGCGTGACAGCAGGTAGGGCTATGAGAAAACCTTCTGTCTCATCTGATGCTGTATTCAACTGATTATGAAGACAAGAAGGAAGGGAAAATAGTCCACGATAATATTCAACAAAAGGGGCATTTCTAAATGAAGATCCCTTTAGCTCTATTGAACTATATATGGACTTTTTCATGTTTATTCCTTGCTGAAGTCTTCAGTCACAAAAGGATTGGCAAAGAAGCTGCTAGTTATGTCTTTCAAAAATTAACATTTGCGAGCTTGGAGAGATTTTCTATGAGAAGAATCTGAGTCTGTGACTTTAACAATTAAAGAACTTTGATAGACAGATACAATGCGCCAGGCACCCTTAACCCACAAGAAGATACTGTGTGACCAAAATTCAGAAATAGAATCCTAATGAGAGCAAGCTTTGCACTAAAAAAAAAAGAATCTTTAATATCAAATTTGTCTTTCGTGCCTACATGTGCAAAGAGACCAAGAGAGTCGAGTCTCTTCAGCCAAGAGAACAAACTGCTCTCTAGGTGAATCTACCCTCAAAGAATTGTATTTACTGTTTTTACATTTAATTTTCTCATAAAGGCAGTTTATGCCAGATGTCATACTGGGCATGAGGGAGAAACTGAACAAAACATTGTCCCTGCTCCCAAGGAGCCTACCCACTAGTCCCCGGGGATTTGGATTTCCAGTGTGATGGGTACTTCAGGAGTACACACGAGGAGATCAGAGCTCACAAAGAACTTTCCAGAGAAAAGAACATCAGTACTGAGTTCTGAAGGATTACTCAGCCAAGCAAGAGGAAGAGAATGGAAGGGGAAATGATAGGAAGTCCCAAAAGAGGGAACAGTTAAGTAAAAACACCAGGAAGCTAGAGAAAGTCTGGCACTTTCTGGAACTGTAAGTAGTTCTTAGACCAGTCCATGGAGGAGAAAGAACAGGGAGAAGCTGAAGAGGTTGAACATGGGCTCACTTGTGAGGAAGGGACCTGCCATTCATACTGAGGAGTAGACATTTTATCCTGAAGCCAAGTGGAAGCTATTGAAGGATTTTGAGCAAGGGGGCCATGGGATTGACATTTCAGAAAGATCATTCTAGTATGGATGGGAAAGCAGCAAAACTGGAGACAGTGCAACCAGTCTAATTGCAATTACAATAAACTAGGGGAAAAATGGAGCAATAGGAGTCAGGCAAAGCCAACAAATTTAAAGACCATTTAGAAAATAAAATAGTGGGCAACAGAATAGATGTGTTAAATTCTGTGTAAAGGGCAGCAAGATATCAGTCCTGTGCACAGGCATCAATTCTTAGGAATTGATTAGCTGTTTGTGTTGTGTATTGTTCCTTATAAGGGAGTTCGTTATCTCCCTGAGGGTCGTGTTCCCCCATGGGAAGAGCAGAGCAGTAATTCCTTAGCAGAATCAACTCCTGTAGTATTGGAACACAGCTTTGCAGTACATTTGGAATACCCTGTAAAGGAACTGAAAGGGGCCTCAGATTCTTCTCCCTTGAACTTACCATTCTCATATGTGTCCATGCAGTGCCCACAGCTGCTCAGCCTCTTTAGTGTTAGGGCCAAGACAAAAAACCAAAGGCCCCTGACTGCAGCCCAGGGCAAGGTCCACCTTTCCCATGAGTTCCATGGGACCTTTCATCAGGGCAATTCAGAAGGCCTTACATAAGTGACCATGGCCCTCATGGTTAACAGTGGCCAGGATGTAGTCTCCTTGGTTAGCAATTTGAAATCCGAAATGTGATGGAGTGGGCTCCAGATCAGTAGTAAAGCCAGCCTACAGGTCTATGTCTACCCTAAAATCTAAAAGTCAGGCTACAGCTAATAACCAAGTTTGAATGAATCTTAATCCACAAAATCAGTGTTAACTTATTAAGAAAACTAAATCAGGTTAATTCATGAGATTTGTAAGAAAAAAGTCCTGTTTGTCAACTTTTATTTTCTGATGGCTGTTGTCCATCCTTTAGAAGAAAAGGAGTAATACATGGTAGGAATTATGTATAAGGTTAATAAATTTAATAATACCTTGCCTAAAATTTGAACCACAGGCTTGAAATTTTCAGTTGTATAAATTTCTTATAGGCTCATTTCAAATTTACATGATTTATTTCTTCTTTTAAGGCTCTCTCTTTCTCTTTTTTTTTTTTAACATAGGCACTGAAGGTCCTGAGAACTGCAGAGTTTGCTCCCTTTGTTGTTTTTATTGCTGCACCAACTATTACTCCAGGTTTAAATGAGGTAAGAATTAATCTGTTTTTCCACAAATAAGCACACCCCATTGCAAGGATCCACATGTGTCGTGCATTCAAAACCAAAGCCCCATCCCATTAAGGCAACTCAGTGAAGCTCTGCTTTGTTGTTGGTGCTGAGCAGTAAGACTTCCAGAGCTTGAGGTCCTCTTTCAGTATTAGGAATTAAGCAACATAAACTGTGGTTCTTTGAAGATGAGAATCATTAGACGAATTCAAGCTCTAGTGCCCAGCACAGTCTGAAACAAATCATTCTACATTTGCAGCAAAAGGCTGCTCTGGTGAAATGAAGTATGGAATTGAATGGCTCATGCCTATGCCCTTATCAATAAACCTACTTCTAAAGTCTGGGAATAAACCTCTTAACGTCCCAGGCATCTCACACCCTCCAGGGCTGCCAGCCTAGTCTCTCTTCTGGTAAGGATTGTGCAGAAGCAGCAGCAGCCCCCAGGGCCAGCTTGGGGCCAAACAACTGCCTTGCCTGAACAGAGCTATAAAGAATCCATTACCTTGGTCTCGCTGTGCAGGTTCCCCCAGGCAGTCTCTGGACTGGAACCCATGGAGAATTTCACTCCAGATCCCAGGAAACTACCAAATCTAGAAATGAGCTCTATCCACTGTCAAGCCAACTCAAATCATCAGCTACCACAGAGATGATGCCTGTGAGAGTTGGCTGTACCATGGTACCAAGCTGATTTAGAAGGTTTTCTGTTACTGAGGAGATAGAGAACATAATTATCATGTGTTGGATAATTATAGCAGTGCCTGTCTGCTGTAGGCCCCTTAGTGAAGAGGAGCTTCCTATTCTAAGTTACCCTGTGAAGACAGTTACTTTCACAAGTTCTAGAAACCATCAGAGGAATCTTGGCTTTGTTCAGAAAACATAAGTCTCAACTCACCCAAGCTTAAATGCACTTAAAGTCTAGACATTTTCACTTTGTATACCTTTAAGAAAGAGTAAATATTTATATTTACCTATGTTATTCATATTTTCAGTCATTATTTTTTGTCATTTCATTTGCAAAAGGTATATTCCTTATTAAAATTCTACTTTTCCCAACTTATTTAGTATATAACCGTATTTGAAACTTCACACAGTGGTTAGTTTTTACCCTTTGGTTGCCATGTATTTTTCTTGAATTATCATCTTTGCTTTGTTTTTGTTTTGCCTGTTTTCCTGCCCTTTTACTAATTTTCCATAGCTGCCAAAATGGTGCAGAAAATTACCTGTAAGTACCAGCTAGGAAGCAATGAAATATAGCCTTGTTTCTTTTAATAGATTTAGACTGTAGACATTTTGTTCCCACAAATCCTTGCTTTTGCTGTAGAATAAAGGCATTTTGTTTTCACTGAATTAAACCCTGTTCACGCGTGAGTCAAGCATACAGACAAGCTGTAATCAAGGAAGAAATGGACAAATATAACTTCATCTTATAAAATCCTTATGAGGAAGAGTTATTTTTCTGTAAAGAGACCTACATTAAAAATTTGAAGCTTTCAGCCATAAATTTTATTGAATATTTCCAGATAGTGGTTTTTGAAACCCAGAAGATTTAGGAATTGTTCCTTCTCACATGGTAGGAAGCACTCCTGTCTTTGTGTGAATAGCATTTTTTTTTTTTGCATTATGTTGATTGTAAAGTAAAGCCACAGTGAAAATACTATGCTTTTTAAGTGCAAGCAGAATGTGTGTTAATAATGACCTTAGAAGGTGCTTATTAACTGAGGTCTTATCTACACTATGGTAGTTAATACTAAAATTCAAAGCACACATGCTGGTGTCCTGCTTTGAAATTCCTGTAGAAGGTGACAAAACTGGTTGGACATTCTTGGTTTAGAGTATCCTGATAGAAAAGACTGAGTTCCCAACTGCCCATCCCTGCTGCAGGACCAGGAAAGAACTTAGCAAGTATCTTCTGATCAGCTTTCCCAAAAGCTATACCCACAGAGAAGAGGCTTGCCTGGGCCTCCCAGCTTCCTTGTCAGGAAGAGTCCCTTACAAATAACAGAGAAGCCATGGAAAAGAGGAGGGATCCCAGTCCCACAGCTCCTGGGTCCTGAAGACATTGCATCTTTTCCTGGCAGATGTGTCCTTGTCACACTGGGCCCCCATTTCCTAGTAGAATTGCTTGTCTCTTGATTATAGATTACTCATAAAATCCTATAATGACCAGTACCAGTTAGCCAAGTGCTTGTTCTTTCAACAACATTTACTAAGTAAGCACTTACCAGCACTGGGGCATGGCAATGACAGAGCTCACCAGGTACATTTACTCCCTGTTAGAGAGCAACAAATCAAATAAACAGGTATTTAATTGTATTTATATATATTTAAGACTCAGCCCAATAGCTCACCTAGTGTATGACAGGTGAGTTGATGGGGCAAGGGATTAATTTAACTCACAAAGTTTCCTAGTTTCAAATTTGAACCTGCTCTTTGGGAGTTCAGCATAATAAATTTGATCCATGAGGATGCAGAGCAGACTTCCTTCTGGTCGCCCTTAAGAGATCATAGTCTTGAAAGAAGTGCCATCCTGAAGTATAAGCTGTGCTTGTGGGACCCTGAGCTCCTTCTTACTGTTGGCTCACCCCACTGAGAGTTCGAGTTCAGAAGTTTATTTTCCTTTAGATGTATTTTCATAAGAGATGTGAGTGAGGAACTATGAACAGTGACATTTGTGTAGCCATTTCCAGTACAGGCCAATTTGGGGGGATTCATCAGATGCCAATTACTGTTTATTTGGGAAATGGCCTGATTCCATCCATTATTTGTAACATTCAAAAAGCTTTTGCCTCTGGCATCAGCTGCTATGGAGTGAGGGCCATTATATGTAATTGAATTCTTGGAACATGATGAACCTTTAAGTAGAAAAGGGAAAAAAAATGCAACTTAATTTGTTGTCCAAAGGCAGGGGCTTATTGGTGCAAATGCAGCTGGACCCTGAGACCCGGCTCAGGTGACCAAGGGGAGGGGTGATGAAGAGCTCTGGCCTTGCCACCACAGCCCTCCAGCCAAATGGAAGAGTGACTTGAGGCTAGGGCTTCCTGTGGGCCTGGATTAGAGTAATGAGGAAAGGACAGCGGGGGCCACAGTAGTCACTGCTAACCCATGCCTCAAATGGACTTACCCCAACTGACTCTGGGGACAGGCACAGTGAGGCCAGAGTGGGGGTGATATATTTGCTGAAGAGTGTCTATTTTCTCTACTTCACCTGGTTTGTTGTGGAGCCTCCTATTGCATGTTGAGCAGTCACTGTCTCCTCTGTCATGGAGCAGACTTGGCCTTGTGCATCAGAGTCTGGCCTTGACTATTTTCTGACACGGGAATGAGTAGAAATGCAAGAAGAAAATGAATCCAACTGACTTCTCTCTTCTGTTTGCTTTTTCCTTCTCCCATGCCCACCCCTACCTCCATCTCATCACAATTTAGGATGAATCTCTTCAGCGTCTGCAGAAAGAATCTGATATCTTACAGAGAACATATGCACACTACTTCGATCTCACAATTATCAACAATGAAATTGATGAGACAATCAGACATCTGGAGGAAGCCGTTGAGCTCGTGTGCACAGCCCCACAGTGGGTCCCTGTCTCCTGGGTCTATTAGGCCCCTCCCCAGATATCTGAGCATAACTGGGAACAGCTCATACTTGGAAAAGCCTCTTTGTTATTGGCCTTGTGTCAACAGGTCGTGGTCCCTAGAGACTACCTAGTTGTAGTGTGACCTACATTTATAATTATTGTCATGTCCGAATAGATAGGAGGAGAAAAACAATTACACACTAATTTAAAGAGACAGTATCTTTTTTAATCAGTTCTCCTAAACTTTAATAAAATGTATCTTTAAATGTATGTATTATTCAATCCTTTGGAATGTTATATTTTTGGAAATCATAGCTTTTTATTTCCAAGGCCCCTAAAAACTGCACAAAATAGATGCTGCTTTCTATAATCTATTTTAATAATAATAAACTGATTCTGTTACCTTGACTGGGGGTGGAACACTACATTCTTTTTAGAGTCTGATTTTATGGATTGGAATATCTTTCTTTCCTTTATTTATTTGAAATAATTAGTGTAGTGATTACAAAACAGTCATAAATTTTTAAAGGTCTTTTTTCTCTCTCTTTTTTTTCTTAGAATAGTATTTTTTTTAAGTCCTTTATGTAACATCCAGATAATGTGATACTGTCTCTTTGAAGCACCCTGTAAACCTTTTAGAGATTTGAAGTTGGGTCTTGACTCTTAATGCATGTGGACAGTCGCGAGCGTTTATGCTGTCGGTGTGTCTGTGTTGGACAAAACAATCTGTAATCTACAGCAAAGTACATTCCGTTCATGGGGCACACCCAGGGGAATAAGAATAAAATGCTATTATGACTAAGTTGTAAACCTATGCACATCCCTTGCATTTCGGGCAACTTTATAAAAAAAAAAAGAAACTGATTTTTATTAATAATAATCATGTAGTGAAATGTGTTTGTAATTTTGTCTCAATTTAATTTGTTGTACGGTGGGAGGGGGAATTGCTGGTTTCACCATTTTAGATCTGTGTTGTCTAAGAGTATTAACGTTTTAATTAAGCAAAGAAATGAGGATTTTTAATCTGTATGTAATTGTTTTAAAGCGCCCATTTTAAGAGAAAATACTGTGCAATGAAGAAACCAGTTTAGGCATTTGCTATAAACTGAATTATTCCAAAAGGATAATCTATAATAGCCCTGTAAATTCCTTTAAAATGATAACTAACAGGACAGTTTGACCAATTTTTTAAAAATATACTTCCTTTTATGTGTTCAATAATTAAATGCCTTTGGGTCCTTCATTTCATTATAGATTTTTTTCGGATTTCCAAGCTGATAATCTTTTCAATTTTATAATTTGTTAGATGCTCATTAAAGCATTGAAGGCCCAGGAGTGAGTATCGGTTGGCAGGGCAACAAAGTAGCCTGCCCAGAGTACAGTTCAGACCACAGCTGACTCTCAGAGAGCCATGTGCCCAAGGGCCACAGGTGTACTGGAGGCCACCTGTGGTTTCTCCTTCCTCTTGCTGTATCCCTTGGCACAGGGGAATCATCTCTCCTTGTTGCTTTAGAGACATTAACCATCTCACAACCCTTCCATGAGGTCACATTCTTCCAATACAGGATTCAGGCTGGGGGTTCTCAGACTCTTTGCCAGAGGTCAGTAGAATGTTTTTCATTAGCACGTGAGGATGTGAAGTGCTTATGTTAACCTGTGATCCTTAAAAAGATACCATCGTTTTTGCTTCTTGTAGGTTAGATGGCCTCAGTCACTTTGTGCCTTGGCAGGATGCACAGGGTGTGTTCTGAGCTGAACAGCTCCTCTTAAAGGATCAAACAGAGAAGGCATTTGTATATTCCTTTTACATTGTCAATACCCCCACTCTCTACCTACTATTATTAAATAATGCTGATTTCTTTTCTTGATGTTATTCAGTGACCAGATGAGTCTGCAACTTACAAACAAGGAGTCAAGTTGGAACTACTTCTGTTTGGACCCCACAGTGGGGTGAGCAAAGCACCAGAGACAAGCTCAACAGTGGTCTCACCCTAGATAGAGAAAATCTCAAAGAGTTGTTTAGGGCTGTGTTAGGACTGATTTAAATCTAGTCAGTACCACGGCCAGGCAGTCTTTCCTGTGGTGGAATTGGCCACAATCCGGGCTCTCCTCAGTGTGGAAGTGCCCGTGCTACCTCTTTTCCAGTGAAGCACAAAGACAAATATAGCTAACACGTGGGAAACAGAGATTGCCATTCCTCTGGTGGAAACCCCCACACCCCCACTTGCCCTTTGAGATCTAATCTCCACAGATGCTGATGATGTCCATCTTAAGCCATCCACCATGTGCATGAAGGTGGGTTAAGCAGAGGAGGAGAAAAATAATGCCGACTTAAATGTCTGTGGTCCCAGAATTGAGAGGCACGGTAGCACTCCTCCTCTAATGGCTTTATGCATCCTCCGAGAAGCACACAGGCAGGCATCATACTTGCCATCATACAGATGGTTAAATCCCTGTACCCAAAACTCCTCAACTTCACAAAGAGGTCATCTGTTCCATTCCACTAATACACATCTTCTCTAAAGCAGTGTCTTTATGACCTAGCAGAGCATACTTATATTTCTGAATTCAGAGTAATTTCAGTACATTGCTGCTGCTACATTACAGTTGTCCACTAAACAATCAAAGAAAATGGCTAAAAGCTTCTTTACTGCTTCTATTCCATCAGCAGAACATTGTTTTTTCCTTTTAAAGACTAGAGCAAATGATTAAATTACTGAATCTTGTTAGTGGTCGATTGAAATGTTGAGGAGCCATATTCTGAGGGTTCTCTCCCCATCCCAACCCTATCTCCACAGCAAGAGAGTGATTTCATATGTTGAATTCTTTGTTAAAAAGATGAAATGTCCTGATTTTCTAATCATAAGACAGTAATTACTTTGCACATGCAGCATATTCAATTTTAATGCTATAAAGAGAAATGTCACTCAATTTAATTCATCTGGAAGTTTCCCAGTGTCAAGATAACATTGTAGCCTTTTAAAATGCAATTAAATATATCTCTTGTCAGGTGAAATGGTTTAGAATATTTTCTCGGAGAGGAAGAGAAATAGTTGACCTACTTCTTGCTATTTGCATTCAGAAGGCATCATCTTAGCCCATCCTGTTGGTGGCAGAATACCTAAAGATGTTGCAGCAAATTCTCCCACTATAGGAGTAGTGCAGGAGCCCAAACAGTTGGAGCCAAGCTGTCCTTTGTGCTCCAAGCAGGCTTGGACTCCAATTACTTTTATCTTCATCTTTTTAAAAGCCTTTGATCTTATCTGCTACAAAGGAATTCCGTTGTTTGCTTTTAAATCACTTGTAGTTATCCATTCTTTTAGTCTTTGAGTTATTTTTTGAAAAAGTGTAATCAATCCACCCACCCACCAAGAAACTGGACAGTAAAGATTCCTAGAATTGAAACTGCCCTTTAAGGACAAGGCAGCCCTCTCATCTCCCACTGATGTGATGTCTTCCCCCCCTATTTCAGATTTCAGATCAGTTTAGTAACTTGGGGCAATTTAAGCTTGATAAAGCTACTAAGAATACTCCTCGATTAATAAATTCTTAATAGAAATGCCTCCCACACCATCACCTCAGAAAGAGAAGGCATCTTGCTATCAGCATTCCAAAAACGAGCTCTTTACGGCCCTCATCCCTCCTCCTTCTTGCTTGCTGTCATCAAACTGGTGTGTGTTTCTTGTTTCTCATTTATTCAGAACTGAACACAGCCTCCTAATTCCGTCCTCTTTACAAGGGCTTTACAACACTGAGACTGATTATGGTTTGTAATAAGCTAAAAGTCCCTGAGCACGGTTCTCTTGTTCTGCGCCTCCAATTAATTCTTCTCTTACAAAGATGCTTTGCTTCTCACTGCAGCTTATGGAAGGGCTACAGGTTCTAATCACGAATTATTTCATTTGGTGGAGCCTTTCCTTTTCTCCTTTAGAAATAAGGTTTCCCTCTCTGTTTAGAATCTCCGCTTACAGGACTATACTCAAGGCTCACCGCTTGACTAGCTTTGCCCATGCACATACATCAGTTTGCCTTAAACTTGGAGATACGGGGAGTCTTAGATTTTCCAGCTTACTGAGTGCAGTTTAGCTGTCACATACACCCAGAAAGCAGGGAGAAAAGGGAGGAGAAGAGTATGTCCACCACCATTTTCCCATCCAATCTTTCCCCTGAGATGCTCCAGTTGCAGGAGGTGAGCAGACACAGCCTACAGACATGGGAGTAGGAAGAGAGCTGTGCTAGCTTTGGGAAGTCACTTCGAAGTCTTAGCTCTTCAGGGCGGATAGGAAATCCTGAGCTCCTACCACCTCTCACCTGTCCCTCCATCAGCTCCCTTGAACCTGTGCAAATGGACCGAGCAAAAGAAAATGGAAAGAGATGTTTGTCACCACATGGGAGAGCTCCTTCCTGGCACCAAGCACAACTCCATCTCCATATATGCTCAGAACCTCAGAACTTAGCTGCCACTTCTGTGTTAGCTCTGTTCTTTCTGGCGTGTGATCCCAGGAACACGCCAGTGCTCTGACTCATAGAGCCTGGGTATGACCATCTCTGGACCCAGAGGAAGTACAATCTCTGTAGAGGGAGTTGTCCTAGGAAATAGAAATAGGTATTCCTCCACAGTGAATGGCTCCACCTAATTTTTTCATTTGGAAGAGACCAAGAATTAGGGGGATTGATTTCCTATCTTAGCTGTCTCCCAGAATTATCATCTGTGCAGGCGGTTGGGCGGCTGCCAGGTGCAGCAGGCCACGTGACTAATGCGAAGGCCATAACCCTCACATACTGAGCCCAGAGCATCGTGTTTAATTGCAGTGTAGGTGCGCATCATTCAAACTCAATTGTGGGGTGATTTTGCATAAAGTTTTGCCAACGTGTTCTTTTTTCTGTATGTATTATTGCCTTTTTATAAAAGGTGTTGAAGTATTGTCTCAGTGATAAAAAGAGAGAGATGTTAATGGTTGTTGTATATTTCACCGTATCCAATTGTAAGTATTTGCAGGGTACAGCAAAGCCTTAGTTTGCAAGAGCATTTGTGCAGGAGGTGTCCTTCAACACCCACGTGCTGAAGGGATTGGAAAGGTTCGGATTCTCTGTAAATGTCCTGCTTTTCTTTCTCTCTGTGTGTATCTATTTACATGCCTTAGCACACGCCCTCCCATCCTGATCCCTTTGCCCTGTCGCAGGAACAACCAGAATGCTGGTGCGCCACCAGCACAGTACAAGTTGATGAAACCCTAATGAGTTATCTCGTGTGACAGGGGAAGAAGAGAAACTCCATAGTATTCTTTGTAGAATATACATACTTGTAGGATGCTGTGTAATGGGAAACCATAGAATTGGGCTTTTGTCATTTCAAAGTTGGAGAAATGTATGAATAAAATGTATAAAACACGAAAAGTCAGTTGTCTCCTCAGATTGCAGGCCAAAAAAGTTCTGGGACAAATAATAGAGGGTTAGAGGGAGAGGGATGACCCCACTTCTAAAGACCCCTGCAAAAACTGATCTCTGTGTTAGACTTCAGACATTCTCCCAAGGCGGGGAATGATACAAGGGGACAGTTCCTGCCCCCTTCCAGAGGAGCATGTCCCGGCCTCCTGGTAGTTTCGGTCTTCGGCCACGACTGTTACAGACTGCGACTGCATCCTGAGAGCAGTTCAAACTCAGTCACCTGCATTTGGATGTAGATTGAAAATCGCTTTCATATTTTTTTAAAGAAAAAAATCTATGTTGTGACATCTCCTAGAAATAGAAGTCTAAAATTGATTTTAGTGGTGTAGATGCCACAGCGTGGAAAGCATGGCCCTTGTTTGACGTTTGCATCAAAAGCTGTAGGAGGAGGCTGACTCCAGAATTGATTTGGTTTCTGAGTGGCATCTGGGATGGGGCTCCTGGAATGCCTCACTAACCTGGTCTCCATACTCTCCCTTCCCTGCCCTTGCTCTTCACTCTGCCGAAGCAAAGAACCACGGTGGCTTCAGAGACAAAACTTGCCACCCCCTAAGGGGCACAGGCCCGAATGTGTTTACCCGCCTCACTGTAAGACCCATATTATGGGGACATGAACCAAGTGACTGTTTGCTTTACTCAAGTAAACTCATGCTATAAAAATGTATAGCAGAGTCTACACCACACTCAGACACAAAAAACTCAGCACCTGGCCTTTTGGTTCAGGGAATCCCAAGTCATCTTTCTGCAGAGGACAGAAAGCATAATGCTATCATTAAGCTTATTTCCTGAACTTCATGGTATTTAGAACAAATCCAACATGTCAGTATTAAGTTGGTAGAAATAAATATAAACATGTATTTCTGTGTTTTTTCCCAGTTTGCTATAACATGATTAGCTGAATAAGTAACATTGAGTATCAGGGCCTAAACTGCCACAGCAGAGACTGACAATCTGCCAAGAGAATGCAGTGAGATTGGTGCAAAGCAGCAGACAGAGTTCAAGGCCACTAAGGGTAGCAAGCCCCCTGAAAGGACAATGTAATAGTACAAGCAAGTAACCCAGCCAGAGGGAAGGGATGCTCCAGTAGAGAATGTTCCAGAAGGTGATTTATAACTCTATGGAGTGAGCACACTAGACATAGGAGCTGCAGATGAAATCCCTTGGTTGCAGGGCTGTCAGGGACACTGCACTCACCACAGCTGCGCCCTACTCTCCTCCCCCACCATGGCAACCTTTTGGGAGTGGTGCCCAGAAATATTTGTCACTGATGCACATTCTTAGGCAAGATCCCTAAAAGCTTCCAATTATTGCTGTTTCCCTGGTCACTCCTTCAAAGCAGCTTTATATCCCCCCTGCCCCATGGTCACTGGCCCCACAGAGATTCTGGCTCCCTTGTGCCAGCAGAGTGATGAATGACTTAAGGGAAGTAGCAGAGGGGACAGCCTGCTGGGACTTCAAAAGTGGCTCCAGCCCCACAAAATGTTAAACTGAGGATGGAGATGGGAAAACAGAAACTGTGCACAAGCAGGTGGCAGCAGCTCAGCTACATCAATCAACAGCTTCCCACAGAAATTCCCCTTGAACTTTCTGAGATGGTGGAAAGGTTACATTTTCTGTTTGCGGTGGTGGTCACATGGGCATATATGCAGTACAAAGCTCAAAACACATCAGACTGAACACCTAGGCTCTGTGCATTTTATTTATATAAAATATATCTCAGTTACAAAAAGGCAAAAAGGAAAACCATGATCTTCACAGCTGCCCAAAAAACCACGATTAGACAAAATTTAACATCCATTTCTAATCTGAAAATAAACAAAAAATCATCTTAAAAACTAGATAGGAAATATCCCTAGCAGATAAAGAATACCTGTTTCAACCCACAGCCAGCATAATCCACCTAAAAGTGACACAATGAAGGCATTTAAATTACCATTATGAAAACAAATAAATTGCCATTGTGTTTTGAATTACCTGAATAATACATGATTTTCATAGAATGAGCAGAAAATATGCATAAACAAAAAGAGAAGGTAGATTCAACCAAATCTGTATGTTATCTGTCATGATAACAGGTTACTATGATTTATAGACAGTATTTTTTTTTCAGGGTGACAGAGATTTTTTTTGAGACAGAGTCTCATTTATGTCACCCTGTGTAGAGTGTCATGCGTCACAGCTCACAGCAACCTCTGATTCCTGGGCTCAAGTGATTCTGCTGCCTACACCTCCCAAGTAACTGGGACCGCAGGTGCCCACCACAACGCCTGGCTATTTTTTGGTTGTAGTTGTCATTGTTTGGTAGGCCAGGGCTGAATTCAAACCCACCACCTCCAGTGTATGTAGCTGGCACTCTCGCTGCTGAGCTAAAGGTGCCGAGCCTTTTTGAATTTCTAATTTAAAGAAATTTGACTTCAAATAATCTGAAACTTACAAGAAAGTTGCAAATATATTACATAGACTCTGCACATATTCAAGCTTTGTAAATGTTAACGTTTTATATAATTATAATGCAATTATGAAACTCAAGAAATTAACCATGATACATTACTACCATCTAATTTAGAGACCTTATTCAATTTTTATCAATTGCCCCACTAATGTCCTTCTTCTGGTCCAGGATTCACACATTGTCCTTAGTCATCATGGCTCCTTCAGTCTGGGCCAGTTGTTCAGTCTTTCTTTTTCTTTCATGATCTTGACATTTTGAGGAGTACTAGTCAGTTATATGTTGAACATTCCTCAATGTGGGTGTTTCTGATGTTTTCTCATGATTCAATTCAGGTTCTGCATTTCTGCAAGAGAGCCACAGAAATGAAGGTGTGTCCTCAGGCATTATGTCAGGAGTCACAAAATGTCCATTTCCCCCTTTTCTGGTGATTTTAATGTTGATCACTTTTATTTATTTATTTATTTTTTTGAAGACACAAAGTCTCACTTATCACCCTGAATACAGTGCTGTGACATCACAGCTCACAGCAACCTCCAACTCCTGGGCTTAGGCGATTCTCTTGCCTCAGCCTCCTGAGTAGCTGGGACCACAAGCACCCGCCACAAAACCTGGCTATTTTTTTGTTGTAGTTGTCATTGTTGTTTCGCAGGCCTGGGCTGGATTTGAACCCAACAGCTCTGGTATATGAGGCTGGCGCCCTAGCCGCTGAGCTACATAGGCGCCGAGCCAACAAAGAGATTTTATTTAGAAAGAACAAAGAGAACGTTTAGAGCACTTCAAAGAGACTTGGAAGTGGATCTTTCTCATGAAGGAGAAAAGGTGAGAGAGACCTGCAGTATTTGTTCAATACTGTTAGGGGCCATACTACATACTGTTATATTACTTAATATAGTCTATTCTCCCATGATTTTTTCTTTTTTTGAAACAGGGGCTTCTCTCTGTCTCCCTGGCTGGAGTGTCCTCCTGTCATCAAAGCTCACTAGAGCCTCAAACGCCTGTACTCAAGCGATCTCCTGCCTCAGCCTCTAGAGTAGCTGGGACTACAGACGTGCATGTACCGCAATGCCTGGCTAATTTTTAGAGACAGGATCTTGCTCTGGCTCAGGCTGGTCTCGAACTGGTGAGCTCAAGCAATACACCTGCCTTGGCCTCCCAGAGTGCTGGGATTACAGACATGAGCCACCATGCCTGGCCTTATACAGTTTTTATACAAAAAAGTTGTAGACCATAAACTGAGAAAGAAAAGACATTTTATGGCAAATATGATATACATGTACAAAGAGTTAATATATTTCTTATATATATAATACTTTTTTTATTCTTCTTACTTATACATGTGTATATTAGATTTCCACTATTGCCTTCACAGAATTAAAATTGCTAAATTTAATGACAATAGCAATATTTAACATAAGGACTAAGAACAAAAACTTCATAAAGAACAAATGAAGATGAATACATTCAGAAAAGAAATCAGATGATTGCTGAAATGAACTATTAAGCAATAATAATAGTAATGCAAAGAAAGTAACATTCACATTGGCAGATAGAAGTATGTCTATTATAGAATACTTTGATCAGTTAACTTCTTATAACTGTTTTTTCCAAAGTCTCAAAAAAATAGACAACTAATATTCATAAATAAAAGATAACTTCAAAAAAACAGATCATGCCACATCTTATAGACAATAGAAAAAGAAATATGTCAAAATCATTCTACTTAATCTGGATACACCTGATATTAAAATTGGAGAAAATATATTATTGTAAAGGGGAAATTACAAACATATTTCACTTATAAACGAGGATGTAATATGATAAACAACATATTAACATGTTGAATCAAAAATTAATGTTTAAGTAATGTACTGTGGTCCAAATTAAATACAATTTATATGAGAATTAGTCACTATTTTCTTTTTTTCTTCCTTGCCCACACCCCCACCCTCCTTCTCTGTCTGGTATCCCCTTACCCCATACCCCACTGTGTCATTAATTGTCATGAATTTTCTTCAAATAAAAGTTGAATACATAGGATTTCTCTCCATTCCTGTGATGCTTCACTAAGAATAATGTATTCCATCTCCATCCAGGTTAGTACAAAGGCTGTAAAATCTCCATTATTTTTGATGGCTTAATAATATTCCATGGTATACATATACCACAGCTTACCAATTCATTGCTGAGTGGAAGGACATTTAGGCTGTTTCCACATTTTGCTGATTATAAACTAGGCTGCAATAAACAGTCTAGTACAAGGGTCTTTATGATAAAACATTTTTTTTCCTTCTGGATAGATACCCACTAATGGGATTGCAGGATCAAATGGGAGGTCTAGGTTGAGTTCTTTAAGGTTTCTCCATACTTCCAAAAAGGTTGTACTAGTTTGCAGTCCCACCAGCAGTGCAAAAGCGTTCCTTTCTCTCCACATCCGTGCCAGTATCTGCAGTTTTGAGATTTTGTGATCTAGGCCATTCTCGCTGGGGTTAGATGATATCTCAAGGTGGTGTTAATTTGCATTTCTCTGATAATTAGGGATGATGAGCATTTTTTCATATGCTTAGTAGCCATTTGTCTATCGGCTTTAGAGAAGAGTCTATTCATGTGTCTTCCCCTTTGATGTATGGGGTTGTTGATTTTTTTCTTGTAGATTGACATTCTGCCTAGATCCTGGTTATTAGACTTTTGTCTGACTCAAAATATGCAAATATCCTTTCCCATTGAGTAGGTTGTCTATTTGCTTTGGTTGTTGTCTCCTTGGCTGTACAGAAACTTTTCAGTTTCATTAACTCCCATTTGTTTATTACTGGTGTTGCTGCTATTGCCATGGCAGTCTTCCTCATAAAGTCTTTCCCCAAGCCATATCTTCCAGTGTTTTTCCTATTCTTTGAGAATTTTTATAGTTTCATGCCTTACATTTAAGTCCTTCATCCATCTTGAATCAATTTTTGTGAGTGGAGAAAGGTGCAGGTTCAATTTCAGTCTTTTACATGTGGATATCCAGTTCTCCCAGCACCATTTATTAAATGGGGAGTCTTTCTTTCCCCCAGCGGATGTTCTTATTTGGTTTATCCAAGATTAGGTGGCTGTAAGTTCTTGGTTTCACTTCCGGGCTTTCTATTCAATTCCAGATATGTATGTCTCTATTTTTGTGCCAGTACCATGTTGTCTTGACCACTATGGCCCTTGCAGTACAGCCTAAAATCTGGTATGGTGATACCCCTGGCTTTGCTTTTGTCATGAAAAACTGCCTTAGTTATATGGGTTTTTTTCTGGTTCCATACAAAATGCAGAATCATTTTTTCCAAGTCTTGAAAGTAGGATGTTGGTATTTTAATAGGGATGGCTTTGAATCAGTAAATTACTCTGGGAAGTAGAGACATTTTAACAATGCTGATTCTTCCCAGCCATGAGCATGATATGTTCTTCCATTTGTTGATGTCCTCTGCTATTTTCTTCCTTAGGGTTTCATAATTTTCTTTACAGAAGTCCTTCACCTCTTTTGTTAGGTATATTCCTAAGTATTTCATTTTCTTTGGAGCTATGGTGAAGGGAATTGTGTCCTTAATTAACCTCCCCTCTTCC
>CAUYQV010087047.1:0-40854 GCA_963574575.1 Galagoides demidoff | reverse complement strand
TAGGCAGCACTTTCAAAAATATATGAACTCAAATATTGCACTTCTTTTAAAATGTTATCAATTGGTTATTGTACTGTATAGTTGTAATAATTTTGAATGAAACCCTTTAACAACTCTTTGTACATTTTAACTCATTTTAGTGGATTTTCAGTACTATTTACATAGGAATTGATTTGTATGGATATAGTAGAAGAAATATGCTGTATTTTGATAAAATTCATTTATTGTATGTGTGTTATAATTTCTAAAGAAAAGAATGACAAACAGCTTCTTTATGAAAAAAAAATTACTGTACTGAATATTGTAATTGTAACACAATAGTAAATATTTGTGTATCTAACGAGATCTAAATATAGAAAAAGTACAGTAAAAATATGTTACAATTTTTTTTAAAGGTAGATTTGTATAGGATACTTACCCTGAACAAAATTTGCAAAACTAGTAAGTTGCTCTGGGTGAGTGAATAGGTGGTGAGTGAGTGTGAAGACCCACGTTACCATGTACTGCTATAGACTTTATAACACTGTACACTTTTGGCTACACTAAGTTTATTTTTAAAACTTTCTTTCTTTAATAATTAACCCTAGCTTACTGTGACTTTTTTGCTGTATAAACTTGTTAGTTTTCTTTTAACTCTTGGACTCTTAGTAACAACACTTAGCGTAAAACACAAACATATACAGCAGTACAAAAACTATATCTTTATTCTGCAAGCTTTTGTATATTTTTAAACTTTATTTATTTTTTAAATTATTTATTAGAAACTAAGATATAAGCACACAGATTCGTCCAGGCTTACACAAACTCAGAACCATCAGTATCACTGTCTTACACCTCCATATCTTGAAGGCCTTCAGGAGCAATAATGTGCATGCAGCTGTCTTCTCCTGTGCTAGCAGTGCCTTCTTTAGAATATCTTCTGAAGTTACTGCCTCAGTCTGTTTTAAAGTTAACATTTTTTTGTAAAATGTTATAACAATAAAATACAATAATTAAAATACAATAATTAGTGTGGTGAAGGTTTTGGTAACCAGTTTGTTGTATTTCAAATTGTACATAAAACCAGCACAGTGGGCAGCACCTGTGTCTCAGTGGGTAAGGCGCTAGACCCATTCATGGAGGGTGGTTTGAACCTGGCTCTGGTCAAACGGCAACAAAAAAATAGCCTGGCATTGTGGTGGGCACCTGTAGTCCCAGCTATTAGGGAGGCTGAGACAAGAGAATCGCCTAAGCCCAAGATCTGAAGGTTGCTATGAGCTGTGATGCCATAGTACTCAACAGAGGGCAACAAAGTGAGACTCTGCCTCTTAAAAAAAATGAACCAGCACAGTATACCCCATGAAAGCATTAATGTACGCAGCTATGATTTAATTAAAAGAAGAAAACATATGGTAAATAAATAAACCACTTGTTATCATTATCACACATTATGTACTGCATATAATAGTATGTGTTGCACTTTTGCATGAGTGAAGTGCAATAGATTTGTTCACAACAGCATCACTGCAACCACGCCATGAATTGAACTGTGACATTAGGACAGCTGTGACGTCACTAGGTGATGGGAATTTGTGAGCTTCACTATAATCTTCTGGGACCACTGCTGTATATGTGATCTGCTGTTCACTGGAACATTGTTATACAGTATTGCATTATTTATTGAATAACCATATTATTTATTGAAAATTATGCAGTATAATTTGATTTAAACACTAAACCATGTCAATATTTTGGAGAGGGACTGTTCCAGTAAGCTGGTCTAAATTCCATTCAATTTTGCCTTTTTGGTGAGGTGGGTGAATGATCAATTGGTTACATTTTCACATTAATTTTCACTGGATTTCTGAGACTAGATGTTTGTCTTCAGACAAACATTTTGCAATAGAGGTCTATGGGCTGATTTGATGGGGTTAGCTAAACAGAAGGTAAACATTTTATTCTGAAACTTGGGTTGTGCATAATAATGTTTTCAGCGTTTTTATGACCGGTTAATGTTAACACCTGGAAGAATCAAGTTGGTGCTCTTAGTGTAGGTAATAGATTAGTCTTGTATATTCCACCGGGTGAATTGGAAAGAGCTGTTGGTTGAATGGCATTGTATATGACATCCAAGAGCCTAATGAGAAAAGCAAATGTTTTATTAGAGTTTGAGATCTCAGAGCTCCTTGGGCCACCAACATCTTCAAATATTGTGTTCTCAATGGCTTTGGGCCAATTACTTGGCCTCTTTACCTCAGCTTCTCAATTGGTAAAATGGGAACTGTTATAGTGTGATTAATTTATCTCCTGAGGGGGTTGTTTATATTAATTAACTGCTGTTAAGAGCTTTGAAGATGAAAAGTGCCAACTGCTTATGTCATGATTACCCGTGGAATAGTGGAATACGATAACTGCTTCCCTAGATAAATGACTAAGTCCGATGCATTTATCGGCCTGTGAAGTCTGTGGGAGGGGTAAAGACCCAGGGCAGTGAGACAGCTGAGAAATCAGCCTCATCAGGGAACACATTAGTTACACTTGGCCTTCATTTAAGCTGTTTCAACGGCCTTCTGAAAGATATGTTTAAAATTTCATAACGTCGGCTCTACATTTTGCTTTGCCAGGGCCCATAATGACATTTCTTTCCTGGACATATTTTCTCCAGAAATCCAGCTGAATCTACCTTGACGCACATTCCAGTCACTCTCCCTGAGCGCATTCACACACACACCCACAGACACACAAGCATTCACACACACACCCACAGACACACAAATTGTTATTGTTGACAGGGTAGAACGCTCTGTTTTTTATTCGTATTAATACTGTTTGAAGCAAATCAAACACACTAATGGAACAAAAACGGCTTTTGCTTCAAGCCAATGAATATTTAAGAATATTAATTTACTTCCTCTAATAGCCTTTAAGAAAGTCAAAAAATAAACACATGAAACAAAGCGAGAAAATGTCAAACTTTAAGCTTGAGCTCTCACGGAGGACTGTGTTTTGCCATTGACCGTATCATTACCTGCCTAGTGATGAGGTCATACTTCTGCACAGTTCATTAGAATTCATCTTTATTCTTACAGCAAACCATAACTGCAAAGCCAACTTGTTTTGGCCAATATTTGTTACACTGGCATATTTATTTCAAGGGCATAGATTGGAGAAAACTAAAAGGACAGAGTCTCTCCAGAGTTCTTTGGATTAGCCCTCTCACTGATACTTTCAAACGTATCATTCAGAATATTATCTGGGGGGACTTCCTCTAGCATTTGAATGATTCATAGAAAATATATATGTTTTTTGAGACAATTCATAAGCTTTTAAATTTTTTCCTTAGTTTTTGTTTCTATGTTTACTTATGGATATGCCACTTTGTTTTTTAAAAAGGTTTTCAAGCAACCTCGTTTATTAGAAAACACCTTCTCTCTATTGCAGTTTAATTTCTAAAGCTGGGGGACGTATTAGGAATGGGATGTGGGAAAGCAAAAATTTAAATTAATTCTCATTTCAAGACCAACACTGGAATACTTAATATTCACGCCTAAGAGAGACCACAATGTAGGAAAAAGCATATGAAATTTTTGAGTCAAAAATATGATATTATATCCTCCCCCAGCACTTGGTGGTACAATTTTGACAGATCATTTGACCTCAGTATTCCTATCTATAAATTGGGAATTTATCTTCATCATAGACTTTTTTATAAGGATAGAATGACCAGTGGTTATGAGAGCATGCAGGCAGCTGGTGGGCACCCCATACATTTTACTTTTTCTTTTTGGCCAGTAGAAACTGGAGAGATGTCTGCCAAAAGACCATTTTAGACTTTTATTTACAAAGCTGTGCTTATGTCAGGTCTGTTTCTAAAACTAGTTCATTTGTGAACAATTTCTGCAACTACAATATAGTTGGTTGTAGCTTTCTCAGGCCATATGCCCAAACATTTATATTAAAATCTGATCTTCTTTTAAAGAATTTAATTTTAAGGGGGAAAAGATATATCCTCAATGATTCTTCAAGTGGGAAACCAATGATGTAAACAGGACATTCACACTTTTTTTTTTTAATGATAAGCTTTCAGACTAGTGAGCTGAGGTTATAGTATATAACTTGGGTTTAGTTAACAATTGAAACTTTCACAACACTTGATTTGTTCCTTTGTTCTCTATTTTCAGGCTGCAGCTACGATTCCAATGAATAAGGCATCAGTCCCTTAGGCAAAAGACAAGGAAATCCTCATATAACCTTAAAGAGAGAGCGAGGAATGGGGAAGTGCCTACATCTAACAGGGCAATAAGTCTTTTCAGAATCCAAGCCCAGGTAAATATTTGAACAGGAATGGTATCTTCATGTGTGGGGTGGAAGGTAGGTCCGTTTCGGGTGCACATTTTGGCAGGCCGACGTGTTGACTTTATCACCTGAGGATCACCAGGGTACCAGGTGCCTTTCTCCAGGTCTCAACACCGCGTGTGCCCAGCTCTCCCCGCCTCCCAGCAGGCCCACGACCAGGCCACAGGCCCAGGCCTGTGAGCTGCTCCCAAGAACACCCCTGGCCTGGCCCTCCCATGCCCAGGCTCTTTTCTTGAACCCCTGCCTTCAACTCTCCTGCCCTGTTTTTGAATCACTCTCTACCAAGTGCCATTTTGGCTACATCTGCTGAACATCTGTGGACGTGAGAATTCTCTATATGACAGATAGAGCCCTCGTGATCTCTGTCCAGGATGAGTTCCGCTTTACACCTCTCAGTGTTAGGACAGAACTACGTGTGTTAGGATTAACTGGGAGAAAAGCAAGAGGCCAATTATAATTTTTGCAGGTTTATATTGCAGACCGAAAGGAGTTTTTTAAAGTTTACAAAGATGTATAGTTCTAAGAAGCAGTGTAGGCCACAGCAGCCTGATAAATATGAAACTTCAACAAGCTCAGTTTGTTCAGACAAAGCAGAGGGCCGTTTAAAAGGCCATTCTGGATCTGCCTTAACAGTCTCAAAGGAGGATACTCCCCAGGCCCACTCTTCATTGGTTGGCATCCAAGAAGAGGGCAGGTTCAGGAGGGCAGAAGATGCTGCTTGGTACCCAGTACTCGGATTCCCATCACAGTGGCCCCAACTCCCAGCAGGTCATCGCACACTTAATAGGAAATGAAAAATTTAAGTATTTGTAAAGTTCTTCAAAAATAAAAATGAAATTTTTTTGGCTTGTTTCAACAAAGTCACTCCATGATGAAATGGTTATGTCACATGGCTCTTCTTAGCTCACCTCAGGCTCTACCTTTGAGACATTAGTAATTTTACTTCTTATGATTATTAGTATAAAATAAAGTAACAAATCATTATGCATCATTAGTACTTTGATGTATTTATCATTTTGAAATCAGTCTCTTCCCTGGTCAGAAACTTTGTTTCTCCCAAGCTGACTTGGGAGAGTTGGCAAGACCCAGGTTTTCAATGAACAGCCATCATGAAAATGGATATGATATCTACAGCAGTGCTCTGCTTATTACTCAGGGCAAAAGCTAGAATAAATGACTGATTTTAATTAATTAATTAATTAATTAATTTTGAGACAGAATCTCAACCTGTCACCCTGGGTAGAGTGCCCTGGTGTCACAGCTCACAACAACCTCAAACTCCTGACTTATGCAATTCTCTTGCTTCAGCCTCCCAAGTAGCTGGGAATACAGGCAGCTGCCACAACGCCTAGCTATTTTGTTGTTATAGCTGTCTTCATTGTTTGGCAGGCCTGGGCTGGATTCGAACCCGCCAACTCTGGTGTATGTGGTGGGTGCCCTAGCACGGAGCTACAGGTGCGGAGCCTAAATAACTTAATTTTAAAAGTAAAAAGTGGTTTGATTCTCGCAAACTATTCATCCAAATTTATAAAGCTAGGATCTGACAAACTTGCCTCTGATGTCGAGGACAGCTGTGAGCTTTTTACTAAAGTTGATTGGATTAAATGAAATGTCGGAGTGCTGGGCACAGAGTCTGGCCCACAGGAAGTGCCAAATCCACAAAAGCAGTTGTAAGACTGCTTGTTAAAACAAGCCTCTGGGTTTCATTGAAATCAAAGAGGGGGAGAAGGGGAAGTCCTCGTAGCCCCTTGCTCATGAGGCTCCTCTTCTGTGCTCCGATGCGGGATGCAGGACACTCAGGGGCATCTTCGCGGTGGGGAGCTCTCCTTTGTCTACACTCACATTTACTCCGGAGAGACAATTCACAGCACTTCTCAGGGGTCAGTAATCTTCCTGTCCTGGCATCAGCTATGTGGATGAGGATAAAGTTCTGGAGTCTTGTCGTTGTTTGGTCCCCCCAAATTCAACATTGGCCTTGGTTGCCAACTTCTCTCTAATGTTAAGGAGACGTTTCGGGTTTTCCAGGATATAGTCATCAGTTCACTGCTCACTTCATCACCCTGATTCTATTCTTTTTCAACCTGCTGTGTGAGAACCATGACCATCCAAGTCTTGGCAGGTGGACTCCGAAATGGTGTTTTGTGAGAGGGAAGAGCTTGCTCTAGCTGAATCTGTATGAAGCAGCCTCCCTAGGAACGCAGACTGCATGTGTACGGAGGGGAGGCAGGACTGTGCCAGTGCAGTCTGAAACTGGTCCAAGTCCCAAACCACTTTTCCAAAAGTGGATCCATTTTGGAGACTGAATCTCAAGCTGATGTTCAGGACTTAGGATCACTGTCAAAGCACCAGGTCCCCACCAGGACTTAAAACATCTTCAGATGCTCTTGTGTGTAACTCAGTGAACATCCATCCATTCCGCTTTGGTGGCCATCCCAGTTTCAAGAAACAGCCAACCCTGAAGTTTCAGAATCAGTGTACCAAGGCGCAGGTTGGGCCTGAGAAAGCCGATGCCCCAGTGGCCTCTTTTTAGATAATAGCAGTGCAGTTATTTTCTGTTTCTGGTCACTTTCTGTTTTTCTGTCCCCTGGCTCTTTGGGGTCTGTCTTGAGCATGTGTGGGATGGGGGGCGGGGAACAGAGCAAGTGAGGAAGGAAGCAGTTAGATAGAAAGAAAATGGGCTAAAATGGAGAGTATGAACTCACCACCCTATACTAGGACAGGCAGTGAGGTTGACACCAGAGAAGCTGAAATTGCAGCCTACTCAACATGGAATTTTGCATCCTGGGTATGACAGAGGCCAGCTTGAGGGCAGATCGGAGGGAGTGGCTCTCCTCACTCTTTGCCAACTTTAATCCCTTTCCCTCCTGCCTCGCTTCCTCCACATCCACCATTCTCTTTATATTTCCTCTGTGGCTTTTGAAAAGCCCCCAAAGTCAGGCATTAGGCCGTCAGTCCTAGTTGGTGTCTGGAAGGGTATCATTCTCTTTAAAAACTCAATGTTTTGGGATAATATTACTTGTTGCCTCAAGTGTTTATTACCGTTTCTGAGGTTTAAAAAATTAATAAACACTTTTTCCTTCCTCTACTGATCCCTTCCTCCAAGCCTTCTGGTTCAATAGTAATTCATCTTTCCACCCCTGATCAAAGTTTTATTTCCCAAACACTTCCCTCTCAGCTAGTTAGTGATCAAACTATTGGGTTTGAGCAATTCCACTAACGTGTGTGCGAGAAGTGTTATTCCGTGATGTTGACATTGATGATTATCCAAAGAGTGGCCAGAGGGCATTTGAAGAACTCAGTGGTCATCCCCCAACTACTGTTAGCTCCATTCAGGACTTCAAGCACATCACTTCAAATGCCTGTATCTCTGGCCTAATGCAAAACTCAGAAAAAGACACTACCACTCTTGCCAATCCTACAGGACTCTGACAGTTTTGAAAAGATATTTTTTCTTCATTTGTGATTATTCATTGAATTTTCTCTTAATTCCGGTGGTGATGGTGGTGGTGGAGTACAGGGAGATGGCAGGAGAGATGGGAGCACCCCTCTCTTTACAAAGCCAGAAGATACGTCCACATCAAACTAGATCTCATAGGAATTTTTTCTCAAAGGTATATCCCACCTCAAGACGTAACTTGTAGGTGATAATTACAGACTAATATGACACCCAAATGATTCCTTGACTATCATTTCATTTTCCACAGAGCACCAGCACGGAGACTCAGCTTCATCAGGAACGCGCCCACACCAAGCACTCGCCTTGCTCTTACACTGTCTTTCTGTGTATCCTGGGCCCGGTTTACAAAGCAGATTTGTTTATTTACTTATTTTCATTTTACCCAACCTATGTCACAGGCAACAGAATTTCTTAAAATGAGACAAATCCAATGTCCTTTCGAAAAAGTGAAATCAGAATGAAATCGGAGTCTCAAGCAGAGTTGATATTATTCTACACAGCAATGGGGGGAAAGGGGAGAAATTAAATCATAACCTTTACCTGAACCAGGGCCTCCTTTTTTTTTTTTTTTAACATTATTCCTATAGTAGGAAAGTAATTCATCTGGCCTGACTGTGTTCATTACCACATAGCTGGCGTGGTTGTCTCACGCATGCACCAAGAAGACCGGGGCTAAATCAACAGACCCTGATCGGCCGGCTCTGCCAAGTATAAACTAGCCACTGGAAAATCAAGTTGAAAACACAGGGCAAATATATGCTTGAGACAAGCCACAGCTTGCAGAAAAGAAAATGTTTGCAGAAAACTCCAGCGTTACAGGTTTATCTAAGGTGTGGTCTGGAGTAAGCCTCAGTAATTACCCAGGATACCACAGCTAGTGGCTGAAAAATGTGCTCGCAGACTTAACCCTTTCACCCTACCCCTCAATGACTTCTTACAGGAAATTGCTCTACAGCCAGGTTTAGATTAAACTGGAAGGATTGTTTTTGTTGTAATCGAAGCTGTTGTCAAACATTGCTACTAGAAGGTACTTCTTAACTGTCGTCTGTAACTTATTCTTTCTATAACGTAGGTTTAGGAGCGGACAGGCTTCATTTTAAGATGCATCAGAGGTGAAGATCTTGCACCACTTGGGGCTTTGTGGTTTAGGAAGGAAAAGGAATTGAAAATTTCGTTCTGGTCTTGCCTCTGGCCTGAGCCAAGTTCCTTCACAACCTGGAGTGGCATTACGTGGCTTCTGAGAAAACATTTCGCTCTAACTCTCCATTCCTTGTAAATGTCACATCAAAAGCATGTCATTTGATTAATCATCATATCCCCCCCAAATTATTGGTTAATTGGTTAGAATTATTGGTTAATTACAGTTTCTAGATTCAGAAAGACTGCAATATTTTGAGGATGTCTTATTTTCTTAATGAGAAAACTGAAAATACACTTGTTTTGGTTTGAATTGTACTCAAGCAAAAACAAACAAATAAACAAAAACAACTTCCACCTACTTCTCCCCCTTTGAAAATGACCTGACTTGTCTTGCTATGTGTTTGGGATTTTCACACTGTATTAACACTCCTATTTCTCCTGAATATAGTTTGATGCTTTCTTCTCAAAGGATTTTCATTCTGTGTAAACTCATGGTTTCTGTAGAAGATGCCCGGACCTGCATCTATATTCCTTACAGAAGCCACTGCGGTGCGTTGCTTCCATAACATAAGCAGTCCCTCCTCTGCAGAAACCGTGCAAATACCTACAGCTTGTGCTCCATTGAACCCCATCGCGGGAGGAAAAGTTAGGTCTATTTCCACCCCACGCCTCACTTTCTTGATGATAATAGTACCGTAACAATTAGTAACTATTACTCATCCAGTACTTACTATAATGCCAGATATTGTGCGGGGTGTGTTATGGCCTTACCTCGTTCAGTTCTTCAAACAGTTTTCAAAAGCAGGAGTTATTAGCCCCAATTTGCATAATAGAAAAGCAGAGCAAAGACAGTTAGACCAACTTGCCTCCGAATGCACAGGCTTAGTGATGAAGACTCACACTCATGCTTGTCAGATGCTGAAATCCTTTGAGTGTAATGAGGAAATCAAGGCCAGAGACCGTCAATGCGGCCTAATGGTACAGACCTTTGCTGTGTCCTGTGTGTGGAACACTCCAATGCTCCGCGTTTCCCACCCCGTTCTCCAGGCCCCTACACACTTCCAGACGGAGGGGCCTTTCTCAGGGCTGCTCTCCCTCCCGACAGGTGGCGTCGGCCTCCTCATCCCAATTTTCTTCTTCCCTGGCCTTGTCCTTTTTTCCCACAATGCCTCCATGAGACATTTTTGTGAGTATTTGATTAGTGTCAGCTCCATAAGAACAGGGATAGCATCAGACGTTCATTTTGTTGTTGTTGTTAAATTTAAATACACTTTTGAAAAAATTAGATTTATAGAAACATTGGAAAGCGAATACAGACAGTTCCTGTGTATTCTGCACCCAGTTTCCTCTACAGTGACCATCTTGCATTAACTACTATGTATATTTGCCACCTAAGGAAGCAACGGTAGGTAGACTATTATTAACTTAACTGAATGTCCTTCAAATATCACAAACGTTTACTGCATGTCCTTTTTTTGTTCCGGCATCCCATCTAGGACACGCAATGTGTTCCGTGTTATGTCTCCTTAGGCTCCTTTGTTCCGTCCTAGGTTTCTCAGACTTTCCATGCTTTTGATGACCTTGACAGTTTTGAGAAGTATTAGGTATGTATTTTGTAGGAAGTGCATCACTTTGGCTTTGATATTTTGGGAGGGGTTATACTGGAGTTTGGAGAAGACACTATCAAAAGTGAAGTTCCTTATCACACATGCTCTACACTAATTTGCGGCTTGTAGATGAACAATGTGCAATGTGTTTTTCTGTGAACAGGACAGAAAAACTCAACTGAATCCACAAAGGGCTGGAGGGGCCCGTGGGTTCCTCCCCAGCAGAAACAGTGTGGGGGTGTATGGCACGCTTCCTGTGTGGGGGACATAGCTCAAACTTAGACTTTGCCTTACAAACACAAGCAATGTGGCCTAATTTCACATAGTCTCATATTAATCAGAAATTTTTTTAAAAAGATGAAGTGCCTTTCTTATACATCAAATCATAATATCAGCATGACTTCCCATGGATAATGTTAATGTGGCTGGAGCAGTGCTTGACAGCCTTCCCTCCGTGTGGTTACCCACTCACCTGCTTCACTTCACTCTTTGGAAGCGGGTTGCTAAGCACAGTCCACACTCAAGGTATTCGTGCGGAGAAATCTACCTCTTTGAGGAGGGAGTATTCACACAAATTAGTTGGGATTTTTCTGTATGAGAAATTTATCTCTTCTTACTTATTTATTCAACTATTTATTTATATCACTATGGGCTCATTGATAGTTGTTTATGCTTTGGGCTATAATCAAAAACTATCTTATATATTTTATTGCTCAAATTGTTTCAGCTTTGAGTATTGGAGCTTTTTCCTCTTGGTCCCTGTGAACCACTGATCCTTTTAACTTTTAAGTATTTCTGTATTTTTGTCATTAAAAAACGCTCTAGACTTATCTTGTGGAATTTCTATCCCACTCTTAGACACCAGACAATTCTTCAAATAACCCTTTTATTGAAAAATAGTGTTATTATAGAAACCAAGATCTAGGCCCTGGTGTGCTCTTTGCTAATGGGGTGCAATTGCTTCTACGCCCTCTGGGGGGAGAGAGCCAGGAAACACATGTAACTGTCTGTAACTTGCACTCCAAAGTCTATAGCAGCCCAATTCACAACTGCAAAGGTGTAAAAACTCAAACGCCCTTCAACACATGTATGGATTCATAAACTATGGTACATGTATACCATGGAATACTACTCAGCCATTAAAAAAGACAGAGATTTTGTATCTTTTGTAACAACCTGGATGAATTTGGAAGACCCTCTGCTAAGTCAAGTATTACAGGAATGGAAAAAAAAAATCACATGTGCTCTACACTAAGTTGAAACGCTTAGATTAACAACTAAGGGCTCCCTGGAGAGAAGACCTCAAATTCAAGAAGGGGGATGGGGAGAGGGCTCAGCAAGTTCCCACCTGAAGGAAACAATCTAGGGGTAGGAGGCATACTTCTTGCGTGAAGGAAACAGTACAACTCAGACTTTACTTCACACATCCAAACCATGTAACTTAACTGTGCACATCCTCATATTAACCTGAAATTTAAAAAAAGAAAAAAGAAATGTATATCTATTGTAATTACATGTGCACACACACCTGTAATTTTCCCTGTGTCTACATAGGCTAAGCACCCGTTCACACTGATGTCTGTGATTCTAATCCCGTACCATGTGGTTCCTTCCAGACTTCCCTCTTTACTTCTCTGGAACCTCCCACTGCAGCTGTCAGCCATTTGGTTCTCGTCACGCACTGTCCATTTACGTATTTGTTCACTCTTAGTACATATGTACAGCATTTGCATAACTGTTAGCTTAAACCCAAATGAGGAAAGTCACCACCGAGAGCACAGTAAACATGGTATAGTTTTGTCTTTAGTCTCACAGTTTCCAGTCAAAACACAATTTTCTTCAGTTGCTTAGATCAGCACCTTCCCTCTAACCACTGACTTATTCACTTTTATCAGAACATAGGTCACCGCCTGGCATAGAAACATTTAATAAATATTTGCTGGAATGAGTGAGTGAATGGCAGACCAAAGTGTGGAAGGTCCCTTATTTTTTAATTTGTTATATTTTAGTGAAGACTCCCCTGACAACACACAGATATCACAGACCAACCTCATGTTCCCTGTAGGACTTCCTTGACCTACTTTTATCCATAGCACTTTACACCATCTAGCATATTATGTAGTTTACTTACATATTTACTTTACTGTCTGTATGTCCTACTAAAATGCAAACTTCTACATCTCCTGATCCTGGATACCATAGCTATCTAGCTATCTAGCTAGCTAGCTATCATCTATCTGTCATCTGTCAATCTACCTATCTATTCATCTATCATCTGTCTATCCACCTATCTATTATCTATCATCTGTCTGTCTACCTATCATCTATCTATCTATCTATCTATCTATCTATCTATCAATCAATTATCTGTTGCTTATTGGAATCTTTTTCACAAACAAAGATGACTAAATCTAAAGGGTCCTAGTTGGGGCGTATTAGGGCAGCAGTGATTATTGCAATAGAGTTGGCCATTTTTCTACTAATACTTCTTGCTAAGCACTTCACTGAGACACTCGTATTTTATACATCTATTTTTCATTTAAAGAATTATTTCTCACATATGATCTTATTTAATCCCTCCAATACCCTGTGAAGTGGGCATAGAAAATCCCTAAAGATGAAAAATTGAGGTTCAGAGGAGTTAAATAATGTGTCCCAAATCACACGATTTATTAGTGGTGAAGCTGGCATTTTTCTCTCAGCCACTATAGCTCCCTGAAACATGGGGAAAAGGTATCTGGAATCCATGGGTGTGGAGCTGGAATGGCACTGAGTTTGACATGACAGCCAGGGCCCTGAGGTTCCATGCCCCCATACACACACACATGGACTCATCTTGGAGAATCTCTGCTACCAGGATAGAATGAGTAAGAATTTATAAAAAATAAATTCATGTCTTCAATTAATTTCCCTTCCATCCATGCAACTACAGCTGTGGTAAGTAGAGAAAGATGTAAAATTTTCTATGCCCATTACTCCTTACCATTGAGACATCACTCTAGAGCAATTCTCTACAGACTAATACAATTTGGCCAGCTTTTCTTCCAGGCAGATGAGAAACTACAAGCTGAGCCTCAGGCTGTCATGAGGAAAATTCATGTAGGGAGAACATGAAGACCTATGAGGGGAAATTCATGTAGGGAGAACATGAGGGGAAGACCAAGTGATCTCACAGAGGCTTTGCCTATAAGGGTTGTCATGTGAGCTGTTGTGTTGGTTGTGTGGAGGAGCAGGACCAAGGAGTAATTGGTGGGTTGATTTGATTGGCAGTGTGTACTTAAATATATGAAATGATATCTTGCTTCAGTCTTTGTAAGGCAAGTTTATCTTTCATGTTGTAAAGCAAATTAATGAATGAAAGTATCTTAAGTATCTTTGTTCAGACCCCATTATGTAAATGCTCCAACGGTATTTGAGTCAGCTCCAATGAGAATACTGTTGTTCTTGAACCCCTCAAATGCTAACTAAACTTGCATCTCTCTACTTTCCACAGTATCCCAATATCTTTAAGTAGGGTTATAACTATTTTGTGTTAAAATATTTTCCATAAATTTTAACATAAAAGATTCCCTCAGACACCTAGGCTTGACCCAGCAGCTACTGTGATCTTGACAAATCTGTGATGTGACTTTTACTTTTTTTTTTTCCTATGGAGTCATCAATTAACTTCCTCTTATTTATTTTCCCAAAGTCTCAAAAAATAGACAACTATGGCGATGCCTGTGGCTCAAAGGTGTAGGGTGCTGGCCCCATATGCCGGAGGTGGTGGGTTCAAACCCAGCCCCAGTCAAAAACTGCAAAAAAAAAAAAAAAAAAAAAAAAAGACAACTAATATTTATAAATAAAAACAAACCTTTACTGTTTATTTTTGAGTAGCTTCTTTTACTTCTCTCTCTTTAACACATTGTCTTAGTTCCTTTTCTTTCTTTCCTTTTTTTTTTTTTACCCCAGCCCTGCCCACCTTGTTAGCTGAGTTGGGACCAGAGGCACCCACCACAATGCCCGGCTATTTTTTGGTTGCAGTCGTTATTGTTGTTTGGCGGGCCTGGGCTGGATTCAAACCTGCCACCTATTCAAAATTTTTTATGAAGAAAATATTTGTGGGCACCTGCCATATCCCAGGCACTGATAAACAGTGGTGAGCAAGATAGGCATGGCCCTGCCTTTAGGGGCTTTACCTTCTAGTAGAAAGAGAGACTATAAGCAAGTAAAAGACTACAACATAATATGAAGTTGTGTTGGGTTTAGATATAAGAAAAAATAGCATCCTTTGACAGAGAGAATTGGGTACTAAGGTTGGCAGAGAGAACACGAAATGTCCCTCTTAGGATTCGACTTCTGACCTGAAATCTAAAGATA
This sequence comes from Galagoides demidoff, assembly GCA_963574575.1. Taxonomy (NCBI): domain Eukaryota; kingdom Metazoa; phylum Chordata; class Mammalia; order Primates; family Galagidae; genus Galagoides; species Galagoides demidoff. The sequence continues at coordinate 25,956 of CAUYQV010087047.1, read as the reverse complement.
GAGACAGCTATGTGAGGACAGCTCAGATATCACTGGAATAGGACTCGCCACCAAACAGATTTATAGAGCTAAAAGGCTGACCCCCCCAAAAACACTGTATTTTAAAAGCCGAAAAGGGCATGACTTGCCTGCAACATAGGGTGTTGGTCACCATCTCAAACAATGGAATTATAACGTGTGCCCAGGTGCTTCCAGGTCAGGGAAAAAGAGAGGTGGCTCTTGAAAGGTAGCATTTCCTTAGCATGCCAGGCCTCTGAGTGTTAGGGGCCACAACTCCCCGGCTGTCACCTCCACCACGCCACCATGTTGACAGTCTTAGAGTTGGCAAAAAAATAGAAAAAGCTCAAGAAGGGCCAAAAGAGAAAACAGACTTTTCTGCTCCTCTTGCTTCTATTTCAGGTTTTCATGGGACCAGAGGAAGATTAGAAGATGAGGAACGGAAATTAAGCTTCCTGACAGAGTTCTTTGTACATTCATTCAGGGCCAAGCCTTTTATAGAATTTTTTATATATCTTTGTACATTTGAAAATCTTTCAGAGCTGAAGCGATCATTACACGCAGGGCAAGTTTACCATAACAATGCTGATTTCTGAGTTATTTTCTAGTTAATTTCTAAGGCAATACCTTTGTTCTAATTATTTCACTGTTTTTGGATCAGAGCAATAAAACTAATTCTTCCAGTTCTCAGCCTTACTAAGTAACAGAGACATGAATAGAGAATAATAGAGCACTCCTAATTTGGGGAAAGAAAAAATAATAAATCAAAGTATCAATATGTGTATCAGGTCCTGGCTCTGAGTTCTTTGGTCTGGAGTCTCTCAGAAACATCCTTTGCATGAGGTGGTTTTACAAATAGGTAATTGAAAGCAGAAGACATTTCCAGATAGCTGGTGAATATGGACCCCTTCCATTCCCCCCGCCTGTGCCAAAGCAAACCCAGTGATGATATAATACAACACCCAAGCAGCTGGCAGAAAGTAGGTTTTTGTCCCATGGAGGATTTGACAAGAAATCTAAATGCCCACATATTCCCCAAACAACTTTGTTTTAAGTATATTTTTTGTGTTAATCTCAGTTCCAATAAATGATCCAAATCAAAGGAACACACACTATGAAAAACCACCGTGAAGCACAATGTGAGAAGATGCTTCTTGGCCGAGAAACACACCTGACAAATTGCTTCAGGATCAGGCTAGATGAAGCCTCATTATGGTTATTAGATGTCTGACTTAGGGCCGTGTGCCACCTTTGATCTACCTCACTCCTGCCAGTGTTTGCAAACAGAGGCCCTGGCTACGACCGCATGAATCCCCAAGTTCACACTTGTTAGAAGCTGGTCATCTGGCATCAAACAGACACTGATGGTAATGGACCTGAATCTCAGCTTGGCTACTTCCTATCTTTGGAATTTTGGGCAGCTCAAATCTCTCTGAGACTCATTTTCCAAGGAGAATAAAAACAGTATATGTTTCCCAGTCATGTTGAAGATTCAGTAAGATAATGTTGATAAGGCATCTTTCAAAGTAAAAGCTCAATATTTTGGGTGGGTGCAGGTGGTTCATGCCTATAACCCTAGCACTCTGGGAGGCCTCGGAGGGTGGATTGGCTGAGCTCAGGAGTTCAGGACTAGCCTGAGCAAAAGTGAGACCTCATCTCTACTAAAAATAGAAAAAAAACGTAGCTGAGAGTAGTGGTGCACTCGTATAGTCCCAGCTATTCAGGAAGCTAAGGCAAGAGGATTGCTCAAGCCCAAGATCTGAGGTTGCTGTGAGCTATGTTACCACAGCACTCTACCCCAACTCACAGTATGAAACTTTGTCTCAAAAAACCAAACAAAAAAAAATATGCATTAATTATTTTTATTATCATTTCTTTCTACTCACCTTCCTCCCTTTTAGTTTTAGCCTATGGGCAGATGGATTCTATATGTTATTTATAACGTCTTTAACACTCCTCTTCCTTATGGATTTCCTTGTTTTAACCACTATTCCACCCAGCCAGAAACCATAGTATTCCCCGAACTTACAGGCCGTACATAATTCTGGACTCATACTGCATTTACATATTTGGACAACCACAATAAGACTCTTCATGAATGAATACAGACCAGCGTTGCAGTTGAGTCATGAGTCTCAGTTAGGTGGAGTGTGCGTAAGACAATTAGTGTACAGTACAGCAGAGCCTCCATCATCGACCACCTCCCGACAGTGATCACCTCCTTAAATTGACCTGATTTTCATAGACTTCCACATGTACTCAATGCAAGTTCTTATGTTGACCACCTCCATATGTTGACCAGTTTGTTAGAGTTCTTTGGGTGGTCAACTTACAGAGGTTTTTGCAAGTCACTTTACCCACGCAACAATAGTCCTGTGAGCCATTGTAATCACCCAGGCATCCGTTTTAGAGACATTAGCTAAAGGTTCTGTATTATTTAAAATTCACCTTAGAATATGTGGGAATAGTTGAGCTGATTGGAAAAGGCAGTGGGCACTTTAAGTTCAATAAAGATTATCAATGTGGTTTAGACAAATTGAAGACCTCTTTAACTCCTCAGTACTTGATATGAAAAGCCTCTGGACTAACACAATAGGTCACACTTAAATGATTCTCTCCTTAAGAATTAAACTGTCTCTGCACCACGCATTGGTGGCAGAGGATAATAAGATGCGGCTCCCCTAACCGAATCTTTCTTAAAGGAACTGACCAGGTAAAAGAATGGAATTACTGTGCATGAAGAAAGAAAAATACAAAAATAATTTGACCTGCTAAAAGAATCAATTTTTCTGTGTACTGGAGCAAGACGCTAACAAGCATGGCCGTGAGCCCTTCCGCTGCCAAGACGCTCTGCAGCGTGGAAGGCATCCCTGGACCAGTTTTCTGCTGCAAGGTGATTCAATGGCCTAGGTCTCAATCATAAACCGTTTTAGATAGGATATGTCTGTAACTCCTGGGGGTTGGAATTAGCTACATGATTGTATGTATGTGAGGGAGGGATTATTAGAATATTGAGGATTTAATCTCCCCAGAGGAACAGAATATGGCTTCTGAGATTGCCAACCACCACAGAACACATCCCTGTAACTCAACTGCTCTCATTTTTAGAAAGAAGACTCGTATGTTAGCATTAATATAGAAAGGGCGGAGGACAAATTGAGGTTGAAATGTTTAATTTCTTCTGAATCAGGTGATATTTCACCTGATTAAGATGGTAGCACAGGGGAGTGGAGTTGTGGCGGGATCACATAAAGTCGTATAACATTCTTTGGTGAATAGACCTTTTAAGTTCTTCATAAATTTGAAATTATTTCATTGCAGCAAAATAATTCTGGGGTTAATTTTGCATTTGGTAAGTGCAAGGCACTATTCCATGTATCCGCTTTTAAACTTCATGACCATAGCAATGCCCTATGGCAAGGATATATATTCCCAACTAACAGACTGACAAACTAAGGTTTAAAGAGTAAGTAAGAAGGTCAAATACAGAGATGTGAGCGCTAGTCTACCCAATTCGAAGACAGCTTCATGATTTTACTCGTGATTATGTGATCATCTGGATTCTACCAAAGTTATATGTCCTCTAGTGAAGTGCAAGGTCCTCACAAGGACTAGAAATGTCCCTCTGTTCCTTCTCGGGGGAGGGGAGTACTTTCATGTTGTGGTACTATTCAGCTTAAGTGGTTAATATGTGTGTATTTGCTAGGCGTTTTGAAATATTGGTCATAAATAATCTACTTGCAGAGATACAGAATAAAATATTTTCATATGGAACTGCCAGACAACGCTAATGTTGGTTCATCATTATTGCAAGAGATCCTGGGAATTAACGTAGCAGCCTGGATTGACAACGTACTAAATAAATATCTACATAAATCTATTTTCTCTGACATAGAGCCAGTAAGTAAGTACCATCTAAAACTTTACTTTAGCAGTTCCCCTGGCTGCTTCTTTTTTTTTTGCACTATATTCTTTTGTCTTTCCTCCAAAGTAAGTTAGTTAGAAAAAGTTCAAATTCCACCAATTTTGCCGCCTGAAGATTCAATATAACATCATGTAAGCAGTTCAGGCCATCCTACAACTGTGTAGTGAATTTGGTTTAGAAAAATGCATGTTTAAGATTCAAAAATTACTATCACACATCTTCAATTAGATGTGATTAATAATGATTAATTATTATTGATTATTATTGATTATACATCTTCATATATTGATTATATATTATTGATCACACATCTTCAATTAGATGTGATTAATAATGATTAATTATTATTGATTAAAAATCAATTAGAAATGATTTTTCTCCTGCCCCTCTCTCTCATTCCCCCGGCTTCTTGACCAACACTGAAATCGACTTACACGGCAGTATGTGAATGAAACCACACAATGCAAAAACACCAGGAGTCAATAACGTGAGCAAAACTGAGAGATACTGCTGGGGCCGCAAAGTGCCTGCGGCCAATGGGAAACCCTAGCCCTGGGTTCAGCCTCGGAAGGCAGCATCACCTATGGGCCTTCCGCAATCTGCGCGAGATTCTCCTCCATTTCCCTTTCTTGAATGGAGCCCCCAGGGAAAGGAGCTCCATTTATTTCCCTGCAACTAGTTAGCTAGGTTCCATCTGAAAAAAATTCATGTATTCTTACCTGTGATCTTTTGAATCCTCTAAGTTTAAATGGATCCAAACTCACCTTGCAAGTTAAAAAAAAAAGAGAGAGCGATGAAAAGTGTTAAGTTTACTTAAAATATTTTGCAGAACAGGTCAATGCCAGAAGTACAGAAAATAGGGACCAAAGTAAATACTATCGCAGCTCAGTACTTTAACTCAACATTTGTGCTGAAAAGGGCAGACTATTATAACCAAAGTCTAGACAGTACTAAAGACTTCTTATTAAGTGTTGCAAAAAAAGTGGAGGAAGAGAAAGGAAAGGGAGGAGGGAGGAGAAAGGGAAAAGGTAAGAAAGAAAGGAAAGAAGGAAAAGAAAAACAAAGAAAAAATGACAACACTATGGGTAGGTGCTATGAGTTATATACTTTCAGCCAGTTAATACAAAATATGCAGTGGGTTAAATCTAGGTTGGCAGCTAAAAATATACCATAATACATTCAAAAGCCTTCAGAATTTATGAGCTTTATGGCAGAATCTTGGAGGGAGGAGGAAATTAACCAAAGTTGTTATCGTAGTTTATAATAAGTCAGATGTTAGAGACCAGCGCAAATCTGTGAAAATAGAGTGGATTTGCTTAAAAGCAAATGGTTTTTGTTAGGGGTTTATTTTTCTCATGTCAAAAATATGAAATTACACCATAAAAGGAAGCGGTACAATCTACATCACTCTAAGCCTTGGGGATGTAGACACGTGTTCCCACATGTTCAACAGTTATTGAAAGTGTGATTCTCATTTTACTTGTTAATCCAATACTTGGAAGCATTCAACGGGAGCTCAGCCTTCTCAGTTCTGATTCCTGAGAGATTTCAGAGAACACATTCTGCTGCAAAATAAACACAAATGTTTATCATTCCAGGATTTGCTTTAGGACCAAGAGTGTTTTATGTGGCTCATTCATGGTGAGAATGAAGGAAAATGGCTGGTTTATATATATTATCTGAAATTCAGGAAATGCCTAATGAACGTATACCTTGCATCTGTATCCAGTGAAAAGTGATGTATGATAACAAAACAGGTTTTTCTGGATGAAATAATGAATGATGTTCTGAGGATTGAGGAAAAAGCAACTTTGGCCTGAGCTTTTCCAGACAATTGGCTCAATCCTGTCACTCTCTTTTTGCTATAGTCTCACACCATCTTATATTTAAACTTGAGAATGGATGATTGGGAGAAACATCATACAAATTTTCACAGAAGCATAAATGATTCCAAAGCAGAAGTTGGTCTTTAAATTTTTATGGTATTCGTTTAAAAGTATTAATTTTTTTTAAATGTTTAAATATAAAATATGATTTTATTTATTTCTGATACATAGAATGAGACCTAAGTTATCTTTTGTCAAACTACTTTTCTTTCTTTTTTTTTTTTTCAGGGCTGGGTTTGAACCCACCACCTCTGGCATATGGGGCCAGCACCCTACTCATTGAGCCACAGGCGCTGCCCTGTATACAGTTTTTAAGGTGATATTAGAGAGCAGTGGATGCCCTCTGAAATGTTTATACACTGTAAAACTTACTTCAAAGTTCACAGTCGTTCCTTAGCTGCAAATTTCCTGGGTCCTTATTAACTTCAAAGCTTACAGCTGCCCTTCGTTGCTGATTCCCTGGATCCACAGAGCTGAGTGGAGCAAAGGATCTTCTAACTTGGAGAGATGGAGGCACCAGCAAGACAGGGCTGACCTAGCTCTCACATTACCCTCCTGCTAACTTGAAAAGGGATGTCAAGGTCTGTCCAGAGACACCAATGGCATTGGTAATAATAAAAGGCATTAATTGTGCTTTACATGGATGCAGCATGTAGAATTGCTATGGGGTTGCATTTGTCTTACTTGATTTCTGAATCCACCTTCATGACTAAACAAAAATAAATAAATACGTCGCCCATCATCTAAAACCAAAACAACTGTCCAAACTAAATTTTGGTCCTCTATTATGTTGCTAGTACATAGTACATAGCCTGCTACTATGCAGCTTGGTGAATGGGTTATACTTCTTCCATATCATTCCCTTAGGAGATAAAAGAAAGGTGGTCATTTCTGCCAATTTGGGGGCTTCATCATGGAAACCTGCTATAAAAATAGGCCATTACCGCTTAGGACCAAACTCCCCAAGTGGATGTACTGAGCACCCTGTTGATTCAGGCTGAAGCATTCACTCAGCTTAGTGATTATCTCACATTATCTCAGTGGATAATGATTTTAATACTTCATAACACTCATTATGGCATTAGTGGTTTCATATTAATAAGATATTAGTTTTGTTATTCAGAATGTCTAATACATGAAAGTAAAGAAAACCCCCAAATCAGCCTTAAAGCCTTTGTTACCAGCAGGCTTCTTGTTTGTTTGTTGTTAATATCAAAAGGCCTTTCCTTAATAAAACAATCATTTGAGCTTCCAGGATTCTATCTCACTATTGTTAGTGTTAATTTATCTTGTTCTTAGGCAATTTGACCCTCAAGAATGCTTTGCTTTGCATTTGGCTGTAGTCAATCCAGGAGAAAAATGTTAAGATTATCTTATTTTCGCTTCTTACTTTGTTTATGCAAAACTACTTGATCTTAATGGTTAATTTTCATTTTGTGCAGATTAATTATGAAATGTACAGTAAATCAAAAAGGAAAATTTTAGGGATAATGTTACTACACTTGAGACCCAGTGACTTTCAAAGTTTATGAATTAACAGAAAGCCCTTTAGTAGAACATCACTCATCCTGTTCGCATGATGAAGCATGAAAATTGACACAGGAGAGAGCCATGTCAGGGTTTAGGAGAGGTCTGGTAATGTGGAGGAGGACTTTACCACAAAGACTGGGGAAACGGCCTCGGGAAAAGTCGTCCTTTAAAGCCATAATGTTTCCCAATGAGCTTTACGATGTTGAATTTAACTCTAAATCAAGGAAATGCAAAATTTGGTAAAAATCTTAGAGGAAAGAATAAATAAATAAATAAATATAAACAGAACAGATAATATGTATGTGTGTGTGTGTGTATATATATGTAGCTCAAGTTAAAAGAATAACTAATCGTAATAATTAGGTTACGATGCCTAGTGCACACTTATAATTAAAAACAAAACTGAATCATTCATTAACAAATATCTGCCGAGGACTTGCTATTGTGTCTGGCACTGGACTAGAAGTTAAGGGTAGGGATTTAGTTATAGTTAGCACAGTTTTTGCCCCAAGGTGCTGTTTATTCATGTAGTTCCTTGTCAGATCTCCCAAGTGTAGATCATAGAAACAGCATATTCTAAGTTTTCTTCATTTAGGATACACCATTATCTTACAATGAGCACAAAATAAAAAGTTTGAATCGTAGAAAGTCTAGCATGGAAAACAATACTATTAATAACACCTTCAAACTCTGAGGGTGTGTGAAGAATGTGCAAGATCTATTCTTTCTCATAGAATTGGGATTTTTCTTCTTATAAAATTCTCCTTTCAAAATTTTTGGAAATGCATTCTAAAAATATATGTATGGCTTAATAAAAATAATTTTAGTTATTTTGATCCTCTCCCCCAATTTCTTATTTTGCCCATTTCTCCCAATAAGAATGGAAAAATACACTCTCAGCAAAATTTGATTCTATTTTGAGTGACTCATAATGAAGCCTAAGGGAATTTACAAAAAGGATTTATTTTTCAAGGCATTTTTTTGGCAACTGAACAAAATGCTTTGAAAATGCAGAATGAGCAATAAATTAAAGACTATGAGCATTATAGAAGTTCAGGTTCTGATGTGGGATCTTGAGTCTGTCCCACACACCCTCTGGCACATTTTGGCCACTACAGAGAGTAGGACTATAGTTAACTACAGTGTATTACATAGTAGCTAGAAAAGAGGGTGTGAACTCTTCCCAGCACACAGGAATGATAATACACAAGGTGGTGGATACCCCCAAATACCTTGATTTGATCATTATACAGTCTATGCATGCAAAGAACCCCTGCCTGTACCCCACAAATACGCACAATATTAGAATAAAAAAACTGTGTGAGTTGAAGGGGATATCATCAACTCAGAAATTATGCCTTTTAATTTCTTGCATTTTGGGAAATACCAATTTTTAGAAGGCTTTAATGTGTGTAAATGACCAAACCATTGTTAAGGGTGGTGTTTTTACAAAAGACTGTAAATAAAATTTTTTTTCCATTTTGAACTTCATTCAAAGTAATGGCTTAAAATTTAAGTTTAGAGGCATGTAAGAATTTGGGATAAAGCTCAAAACAATCCGAAAAGAAGAATCCATGGAAGTTTTAAAAAAGGGATGAGGCTTCTAAATCCGGCAGGTAACACTTGTTATTCTGTGACATGTGCTTTGGAAACTGCACTGTGGCACACTAAATAAAGGAAAGGCGTAGGGACTAAATGTTTTCTGCAGCATTTTGCTGGTTTTCTCAGTCTAGTCACTGAAGACATTATAAAGATCATACTGATTCAAGAGCATATCAGAGCATTTATATACCCCAAGGTGAGCCCCAGAATGAATACAATTCACTTCTTTTGCAAGTTTAAAGTTACAAATATCAGACGTTGACTTCTGGACCTTTTGCCACGAGACACAAGTGATCTTTGAGATGAACTGTTGCTACTCAGTACTTCAAAGGATGCTGGACAGTTCCTGAGAATCCTTGAACAAAGCCAGCCTCGTAATACCAACAAAAGTGCACCATATTCTCCAGGGTCTAGTGGACAAAACAACAAGATGTGACACATCCGTGTGAATCATGGGGATCGCAACGTGGCTTCATTTCTATTTGTAACTTTGCCTCTAATTTTAAGTTTCCTTCCCCCCCCCCCCCAGATTTTAATGTGAACATACTGGCAAAGAAGAGATGTGAATATTACAACAATATTGACTCTCTTAGTGATCTCAGAACATTTACACACACATAACACACATACAGACGCAAGTTCCACAATTTCTGCCACCTAGAAATCTCTCAGAAGTATTTCTTTTAAAACCAAAGTAAATAGCAAGTTTGAAAAATAGTACCCTTTTACTACACATGTACCCTTCTACTACAAATGTAACAAAAATGACCTTTGCAAATAGCATAACATACTATAGCACTTAATACAAAAGTTTTCTGTATATCACAGAATGACATAATGCTATTTGTTCAAACACCACATTAGTGTCAAATTACCTTTTTGCCTAAAATTATCATACCAAAGACTCAGAATTAAATACGTGCAGATTCATGTCGTTTTCCATTTTGGAAAGAAAGCAAAACTATTCAGAGGAGCAATTTGGATGATACACATGTGAATGAATATGTTCTTGTTTCCTCATAGTTATTTTTCAAATAAGTCTTCCATATTAGATGTAATAAACATATATAAGTGAGCTCTGCGACCTAGAAATTAGGTTGCCCTTTGCTCTCAGAAATCAGTGATGATAATGTGGGGATTATGCCACAGGAAGTCATCATTCCAGTGAGCAACCCTGGCTGTTGAATTCTGATCTAGTTGCAACTAGAGCTCAATAGCTTGGAAAATGGCAAACCAGTAATTGTGCGAATCCAATCAGGGAACAAAATTGCAGAATATTTCAGCAAGTAAGAAAATGGAGTTGTAAATATCAGCCTTGTTTATTTCCCATTACCACAGCTGGGGGGCAAGAAAAGAACATGGTTTCGTATAATACAGTCAGGTAGGAATTATCACATACAATGAGGTTGAAAATTCTAGAGTATAATGAAAAAAGAAACCACAGTGCCTTCACAAAACATTATTTGGGTGTGGCTACCCGGTCTCCATTTAAAAATCACATCTGGTTTAATTACTTTAGAGTGGTAACAGTACTGAACCTTCCCCCCCACACCCCCTTTTTTAAGAGTAACTTACCGGAATATCTTTGTGAGGCAATATTTTTAAAAGAAGGATATCTTTTTCATACTATATGTCTTGATAATTTTTGCAGAAAAATGGCTGAATTTGTCATTAACAAACAACCATGGATGATTATCAAGGGAAGACTAATACCACTGCACATGCAGCTTAGAAAACATCTGTGCAACAACTCAGTATCTGTGCACCGTTCACAAATGCTGACATCAGCCAGTAAGAGCAGCTATACTTCACCTAGAAGACGGCTGCCCGTGAGTGTACCTCCTGTGATTACAGAGGTTAAAGCCTTTCACTGTACACATGGGGCCTACGAACTCCATTTCTTCCCAAATCATCTCTGAAAACTTGTTTCCTCAGTACCCTTCCCTTTTCTTATTTCTTCTACTGAAATGATCTCTGGATTTCCTTCATGAATCTTACAGAATTGACATCCAATACATCGTGTGAAACAAGCCTAATTTCCATCTTCCTACAAACAATGGCAATTAGAGGCTAGTTCCTAAGGTTCACTAGAATCTTAGCCTGGCACCAGATGTTATTAATAATATTTTACTGAAAACAATGCAAAAAGAATAGCAACGGAAAGAATAATAGGGTCACATACAGGTGCCAGTAGGACATTAGGTGAAGAGAGTACAAATATATCTCATTAAGAAAAAAAAAAAAAAAAACCTTAGCAAAAAAATCACACACCTACCTCATATATGCCAAGATGAAGACATCACCTCTTCATTGTAGTAAAGACCATAAACTAGAGAAAAGAGTGAGAATGTCCAAGGGGAAGTTTGCTTATGGTTTGATTACAATTCTCTTATTCCAAAGAACATAAATTGGCTACAAACTACATAGAATACAGTAAGTTAAATGAAATGTGAGTAAGAAGAAAGAGAATTAACCACAGATATGGGCATACCGATAACACAAGACAGGAATCAGCTCAGGAGTCTTAATTTGTTTGGGGCTGCTATCACAAAGTACCATGGTGGGGTGGCTTAGAAACAACACAAAATTTGTTTCTGAAAGTTCGGGAAGTTGGAGAACAGGGTGGCAGTATGACTGGGTGCTGGGGAGAGCTCTCTTCCAGCCGCGGAGCTGACTCCTAGTTGTGTCCTCCCATTGCAGGAGGGCAATGGAGCTCTCAGAGACTCTGAGGAGGGCCCTACGTCCATTCATGAAGGCTGTACCCTCATGACCTAATTACCTCCCAAAGCACCCACTGCCTGATACTATCTCATCCAGGGTTAGCGTTTTGAAGGTACACATTTAGTCCACAAAATTCCACTCCTGCCTGCCTCCCCCACCTTGAATGCCTGTCCTTCTCACAGGCCACACCTCAACACTGCTCAGAACTCCCCTTCACTGACTATCCAAGCTCAGCACTCACCATTTCCACCTTCCCCCAAACACCAGGACACAATCCGGCTAAGTTCTTTACCACTGTATAATCAGCCTCGTCTTTTCTCCAGTTTCCAGTAACCCGCTTCCTCATTTCTGTCTGAGACCTCAACAGAATCACCTGCAATGTCCATATTTTTACTAATATTTTTTTAAAGGCAACCTACAATCCTTATATTCACCCTAAAACTCTCCTAGCCTCCACACGCTACCCAGTTCCAAAGCCACTTCAGCAGTTTTGGGTATTGTCACAGCAGGATCCCGTTTCTCAGTAACAAAATTTGTACTGTTTTGCTGGGGCTGACGTGACAGAATACTGCAGACCGAGTGGCTTAAAGGACAGAAATTTATTTTCTCACATTTCTGGAGGCTGAACATCCAAGGTCAAGGTGTTGTCCCAGTTGGCTTTCTTGCCTGCTTGATGCCTTTCTATACTGTCTTTTCTCTGTGCACAAACCTCCCTGGTGTCTCGCCTGTGTCCTCATCCCTTCTTGGAAACACACCTGCCAGACTGGATAAGGGCCATGCTAATGGTCTCATTTTAACTTAATTACCTCTTTTAAAATGTATTTGTATATTTTATTGATATATCATAGTTGGACACGTTTTGGGAGTACATGTGGTATTTTATGTATATGTCAAGATCAAATCAGGGTAATTGGATATTCATAATCTCAAAAATTTATCTTTTTTTTCCATTGGGAATGTTACAATTCTTCTCTTTTTGTTCTTTTGAAATATATAGTAAATTATTATTAACTATTATTTTCCTACTGTATTATTATTGAATAATAGCACTTATTCCTTCTGTCTAACTGTATTTTTGTGCTCATTAAACAACTTCTGTTCGTCCCTCACTCCCTTCCCATCCCAATATCTGGCAACCACTATTCTCCTCCCTACCTCCATGAGAGCCACATTTTACCACCCATACATGAATGAGAATACACAATAATCGTCTATCCGTGCCTGGCTTATTTCACTAAACACAATGCCTTTCATAATTTTGCTGCAAATGACAGGATTTCATTATTTTTTATGGCTGAGATTTATTCCATCGTGTGTATATACCCATATTTTCTTCATCCATTCATTGCTGATGGACATTTAGGTTGTTCCCATCTCTTTGCTGTTATGCATAGTACTGCGGAAAACATGGGGTATAGATAGCTCTTCAACTTACTAATTTCCAGCAGTGGGAAATATGCCCAGTTATACGCCCAGCAGTGGGATTGCTGGATTTTTTGAGGAACCTTCCTAGAGTTTTCCATAGTGGCCGTTCCACCCTCCATGGCCTACCAACAGTGTATAAGCATCTTCCTTTCTCCATGTCCTCCCAAGCATGTGGGATTTTTGTCTGTCTGTTTGTTTTTTGTTTTGCTTTGGTCTTTTTTAGTAAGAGCCTTTCCAACTGGGCTGGGATGATATCTCATCGTGGTTTTGATTTGCATTTCCCTCGTGACTAGTGATGTCCAGCATTTTTCCATATACTTGTCTCCTTGTATTTGTCTTCTTTGAGAGATGTCTGCTCAGATTCTTTACTCATTTTTAAAAATTAGATTACTTGGCTCTTTCGCTATTGAGTTGATCGAGTTCCTCATCTATTCTGCTTACCGATCCTTGTCAGACAGATGTGTGAAATCCTTCCTCTCCCTCTGCAGGCTGCCTCTTCCCTTTGTTGATTGCTCTCCTTGCCCTGCAGAAGGGTTTTAGCTTGGTGCTCATTTCACTTCTCCATTTTCACTTTGGTTGCTTGTGCTTTTGAGGTCTTACTCAAAAAGTCTTCCTGCACTAATGTCTGTGGTGTTTTCCCAATGTTTTCTTCTAGTAATTTCATAGTTTCAAGTTTTACACAGTCTTAAATTGATTTTGAGTTGATTTTTGTATATGGTAAAAAATGGGGATCTAGTTTCTTTTAAAAATTTTTTTTAAATTAAAGCTTTGCTCAAATTAATTTGAGGGTACAATTTTTAGGTTACATTGTTCTCACTTCCAGGGTAAAATTCCATTTGTAGAACAGCCCCTCACCCAGGGGCATGTTATACATCCTCACAATGTGCACATTAGTGAGATCTCACCTCCTGTCCTCCCTCCTCCTTCTGCCATGTGTCCTCCCCCCCATGCTTCCCTCTACCACTGAACTGGACTATAATAGTGTTTTATTATTTTTAGGAACATGTAATTGCTTATATATTGATTTCATATTAGTATGGAGTACATTGGATATTTATTTTTCCATTCTTGTAATACTTTGCTAAGAAGAATATATTTCAGTTCCATCCAGGTAAATGTAAAAGGTGTAAAGTCTCCATCTTTTTAAATGGCTGAACAGTATTCCATGGTATACATATAGCACAGTTTTTTGATCCATTCATGGGTTGATGGGCACTTAGGTTGCTCCCATGACTTGGCAATTATGAACTAAACTGCAATAAACATTCTACTGAAAATGTCTTTATAATAAAATGATTTTTGTTCTTTTGGGTAGATACCTAATAATGGAATTACAGGATCAAAGGGAAGATCTACTTTTAGATCTTTGAGGATTCTCCATACTTCTCTCCAAAAGGGCTGTATTAGTTTGCAATCCCACCAGCAGTGTAGAAGCGTCCCCTTCTCTCCACATCCACTCAGGATCCAGTTTCAGTCTTCTGCATGTGGCTATCCAGTATTACCAGCACCATTTATTAAAAAGACTGACCCTTCCCCCAGTGTATGTTCTTGGTGCCTTTGTCAAAAATGAGTTGGTTGTAAGTACCTAGATTTGTATCTGGGTTCTCTATGCCGTTTCACCGGTCTCTCTGTTTGTTTCTATGCTAGTACAATGCTGTTTTGGTTGCTCAGGCAGGTAGGTAGCATGATTCCTCCAACTTTTGTCTTTTTGTTCAGGATTTATTTAGCTAGTCAGATTATTTTGATTCTGTGCAAATTGTAGAGTGTTTTTCTATTTCTGTGGAGAACACCATTGGTACGTGTATTTTGATAGAGATTGCATTGAATCTATAGATCACTTTTGGCAATGTAGACAACTTAGCAATATTAATTCTTTTGATGCATGAGCATGGAATATCTTTCCATTCTTTGGAATCTTCTTCAATTTCTTTCAGGAGTATTTTATGGTTTTTCTTATGGAGAGCCTTTACTTCTTTGGTTAAATTTATTCCTAGATTTTATTGATTTCTTTTTCAGATGGATTGCTGCTAGTGTTTAGAAATGCTACTGATTTTTATATGTTGATTCTGTATCCTGAAACTTTACGAAATTTCTTTATCAGTTTTAAGAGTTTTTTTGGTAGTGACTTTAGGTTTTTATTACGTATAAGATCATGTCAAATGAGGATAATTTGACTTTTTCATTTTTTGGTTGGATCCCTACCTAATTCTTCTGGCTAGAACTTCACTACTATGATTAATAAAGGTGGTAAAAGTAGGCATCCTTGTCTTTTCCCAGATCTTAGAGGAAAGCCTTTTAATTTCTTCCCATTTATTAGCTGAGGGCTTATCACATATGGCTTTTATCATGTTGAAGTATATCCCTTACATACCTAATTTTTTGAGGGTTTTTATCATGAAGGAACATTGAATTTTTACTCTTGGGAGACAGAGTCTTTCTCTGTCACCCAGGCTGGAATACAGTAGCATGATCATAGCTCACTGCAGCCTTGAACTTCTGGGCTCAAATGCTCCTCCTGCCTCAGCCTCCTGAGTAGCTGGGACTATAGGCATGCACCATCACACCCAGATGATTATTTTTATAATTTCTTTTTGAGATGGGGGGGTCTTATCCTGTTGCTCAGTCTGGCCTTATACTTCTGGCCCCAAGTGATCCCCCTGACTCAGCCTCCCAAGGTTCTGGGATTACAGGCATGAGCCACCACGCCTGAGTGAGAGTTTAATTTTACTGAATACCTTTTCAGCATCTATTGAAATAATCATACTTCTTTATCCTTGATTTTGTTGATGTGATGTGTCACATTTATTAATTTGTGGTGTTGGCCAATCCTTGTTGTACCCTGGGATAAACTCTGTTTGGCCACGAGGAATGATCTTTTAAATATTGAATGAGGTTAATCACCTCTGAAAGGTTCTATCTTCAAATATAGTTACATTGTGAGCATTAGGGTTTCAACATGAATTTTGGGGGAAACATAATTCAGCCCATAATATGAGAGCTGGGGAAAAATTTGGTCTAAGTTTCTTGCAACGAAAATGAATAGGAAAAGCTGATCAATTGCACCATTCATGTCTGTGAATCAAAAACAGAACAATTTCTGAGGAAAGCACAACCCTCCCTGATTTTAACATTTCTCAGTCTTATGAATAAGAAATCTGAAGGGCTGCCTCAGTGAACAGAAGATGAGAGCAAGTAGGTAATGTTACCATGGGTATTTGTTTGCAGAAAACTCTGAAATCATTGTGGTATCTGGGTGTGATGAAGGAAAGTAGAGCAAGAGAAAAATGGAATTTTAATTAGATACAGATATGCTAATGTTCAACTAATGTCTTTAAAAAAGACATACGGGTTAGAGACCCAGGAAGGATGTGGATCTCAGCACGAGTGGACATCTCTAGGGGAATAGAACTCTATTATTTACCACTTAGGTGACTCTGTGGGAGAGGGGCCAGATTTAAATACAAGGGTATTTTAGGGATGCTACTTGAGGTGCTGACTGAGACAAGCTGTTCAGCACCCAAGTGGGGGATCTCTGCTGATAGAGTATGGGCCATAGTTGAGATGATCTCTCGGGGCACTGGAGGGAAAGAAAGTGTGGCCTGTAGCTGAAGGAATAGTCCTTGAGAGAAGTTAAGAAAAAGCATCCATTGTATTCTAGGGGAATGGTGTATGTGTGTGCATGTGTGTGTGTGTGTGTGTGTGTGTGAGAGGGAGAGAGAAAGAGAGAGATGCTTGTATGTGTGTGTGAAAGAGAGAGAAAGGGAGAGATGTTTGGAGGTGGTGAGGAAGAGAGAGACTGACTGGCTGGATATGGATTCATCCTTCAAATAACAGAGTCTAGAATATTGGGTGGTAGATAATTGAGAAAGTGATTAATATTTCAATAAAACTGCAGAAATCTTAATAGCAGTTGAGTTTAACAATTGAGAGTGTAAAGTTCACTAGTTCATTACAGTCTCACCAGACATTTTTGGGGTGACCAAGACACAGAGGAGTTTTCAATAAGTGACTTACTCAAGATTATAAAGTTAACTGTGGGACGGGTCTCTGCTCGCGCTGTGTCTTCCAAGGTGACACCCACCGCTCACTCTTCTGTACCCAGCTACTGGTTCTGTAGAATGGGCTATTGGCCGTGTTGTGACTTGAACCACAGTGGCACGCTGGAGAGAGCGAGCTTTCGGTGTGGCTTTTGGAAGAGAACCATCTGTCTCATCATCCATCCTCCCCGTGTCTCCCGACCCTCCACCTTCTACCCATGTAGTTTTAAACTTGGTGGCAGCAGAATATAATCCAGAGTGAGGGGAAGCTGGAGGGTAGCCATCTGCTTCATCAAAATGACCTAGCTGGGAATAAAACGAAACTAATCAAATGATTTCTTTTCCCCTGAAGACAAGCAAAAATAAGTAACGGGAAGCTGATTCAACTGTCTGACAATAAAGTAGAAATGAACAGCTCCAGAGATCTTTTAAATCCAGTGTTCTATTTTCAAATACACCCCTTCTCTCAGGACCCAAGGCCCAGCCATGGTGTCAAAGGCCCAATGTCAAGCAGTAAAAAGATAGCACTGAAAGTTCAGAGCTTTAAAAAATTATTGTTGGAATGTATTTATTTGAACCCACAATAATAATTATCTTGTGCTTTTGGAGAATTGAAAAAAGGCAAACTTTTAAAATTATTACTTAATTTAACCAAGACTCAGATAAAGTCATTTCCATTTAAAAGATATGTAGAGATAAGGAGCAGTGAAGTCATCCAGAATGTCAGACAAGGAGCAGAGATTAGATTAACTTTATGGCATTAGCCCCAGATTCTGCTAATCCTTTTATAGGGCTAGTCCTCATACATTCAATGAAGATTTAACAAACCAGAAATGAAACCGAGTATCTGAACGAGGAATGTGCCATCTTCAATTTGTCCATTCTTGCTCACATGAATAGAAATTACTACACTAATTATGAATAGAATTCTAATGGCACTAAAAAAATTGGGACTGTGCAGCTCTATCTCTATTATAGTCCTATTTCCCCTCATGTCCTGCTGCCAAATCATGGCTACATTACTGTAGGAAGTTAGGGAGCTTGAGACCGTGCCCCACCAGTTTGGGGAGTGCCTCACTTCTCCACAGGATTTTCTTGCTGACTTTTCCCCTCAGATCCCAAAAGGAAACTCACTCCTAGTTCCAGGAGGCCAAGGGGTGGTGAAGAATTCTGTCACTGGCAAGTAGGGAGGAAACCCTTATTGCCCCTAAGCCTGCAGGCACAAGGCAGGGAGCCATTCCAGGACTCCAGAGAGAGTTGTGGCCATAGCTGTGACCTATATACACAATTCAGTCAGCCTTGGCCACAGGAAACAATCCACTTTCATGCTTAAATACACGTATCTTTAAAATATGCACAAAGCTGAGTGTGGTGCTGCACACCTGTAATTATAATGCTCTGGGAGGCCAAGGTGGGAGGATCACCTGAAGCCAGAAGTTTGAGACCAGCCTATGCAGCTTGGTGGAAGCTCACCTCTGTGAAATGTTTTTAAAAATTAGCTGGGCAGGGCAGCGCCTCTGGCTCAGTGGGTGGGGTGCTGGCCCCATATGCCGAGGGTGGCAGGTTCAAACCCGGCCCTGGCCAAACTGCAACAAAAAAATAGCCGGGTGCTGTGGTGGGTGCATGTAGTCACAGCTACTTGGGAGGCTGAGGCAAGAGAATCGCCTAAGCCCAGGAGCTGGAGGTTGCTGTGAGCTGTGAGACCCCAGCACTCTACTGAGGGTGATAAAGTGAGACTCTGTCTCTTAAAAAAAAAAAAAAAAAGAAAGAAAAAAAGAAAGAAAAGAAATAGTCATTCTCTAAAGTCCAAAAGTCCAGAGAAAGCATATGGCCAATGTATGTTGATGAAAAGTACAATTGTACAATGAACCTGACAAAACTCAAGGATCGTTAAAGTTTGTTTCTCAAGTTCACAGTAGAAAGTAAAAGTATCACTGGCAGCTGGTTATTATGGGCTAAAAGAGGCATGGTATGAAAATCAAACGTAAGAAATTTTTAAAAAGTCAATCTAGGATTATTTTGCAGTGATAAATTCCCTTACAGAGCTGAACTATTTCTTTTTTTTTGTTGTTTGTTTTTTTTTTTTGTTTTTGAGACAGAGCCTCAAGCTATCCCCCTGGGTAGAGTGCCATGGCATCACAGCTCACAGCAACCTCCAATTCCTGGGCTCAAGCGAGTCTCCTGCCTCAGCCTCTCAAGTAGCTGGGACCACAGGCGCCCGCCACAATGCCCGGCCATTTTTTGGTTGCAGCCATCATTGTTGTTTGGCGGGTCCGGGCTGGGGATTCAAACCCGCCACCTTAGGTGTATGTGGCTGGCGCCTTAGCTGATTGAGCTGAACTATTTCTAAGGGCAGCTGTAATGATTAGTTTATAAGAATAATTCTGTTGTATCAGAGTACCGTTCACCTTTGTTCTTGCTTAGCCTAAAATAGAAAAGTTATCTTGAGGAAACTTCCTTTCATCATTATCTTCTTTTCAAAATACAAAAAAAAAAAAAAAAAACTAAAGCATTTTAAAAAGGTCTCTGTCAAAAAATAATGAGACTGGTCACCTAAAAAGGTAAACTCCCTCTATGAAGAAAATTCATGTAAGCAGGAGAAGGAAAGAAATCTCACCACTGCTTACAACTGCGAGTCATACCTTTGGCATAAATCAAATTCCTACACCTGACATGTTCCAAAGACAGAGTCTAACAAGGAAACATTGGTTTGGGGCCACTTGGGCAGGATTATGAGAGAGGATTTTGCCCATATTTTTCCTACTTATCTTCCAGTGATGCTGAAACCGGCCGTGGTGGGAGCATTTATCTACCTTATGAAAATCAACAAACACTACAGGCTCGTACCTCCCCACAACCCAGAGCCTGTTAAAAATTTACTGGCACATCCCTCATTGGGATTCTTGTGTATTTTTGTGTGATCTTAGCTCATCTGTTGAATCTTTTAGAGAAAATTTTGATTATGGAAAATGTACATATATATTTAATATATATTTATAACATATATAAATTCGCATGTAATATTTAATCTATATTATCAATATACACACATCTCATCGTTGACTATCATGGGGGTCACCTTCTCAGTACTTTCCTGGGAGGATGTCCCCCGACACCAGTGCCTCGTCTACCCCACAAGCCAATTTTGTTGTGTGGCACAGCAAAACACACAACACTAATGAACAGCACCCAGCAAGACACTGCCACCCCACGACACAGACACAGCTGTGAGCCGCTGATACCAAGGCTGTGAAACCTACCAGAGTTTGTGCAGTATTGCAAATGCAAGCACACGGCGGCAAGTTTGCAAACTTAATTGTCAGACCTCGTATGATGACAGCTCTGATGGTCATTCCAGAAAAAGAGTTCCGAAATCGCTTCGAAGGGTGGAGTAGGCGTTGGCATTGGTGCAGCGCTTCCCAAGGGGAACGCTTTGCAGGTGGCTGTGGTGACAGTCAGCTATGAGGCACTGGCACTTTTTCTAGGATGAGCTTGCCAGCTTAGTGGTCGGACCTTGTGTATAGGCGTAGCATATATGTAAAGTGTGTGTATATGTACATATATGTGTGTTCCCTAAAATGTATACACATTTTAAGAGATGGAAATACAATTGATTGTTCCCCCAAAGTGTATGAATTGCAGGTAAAATGGATGTGCATAACATGCCTGGGGACCCTTGACCAGTAACAGTATTTTCAATTAACTGTGAAAAGTGGTACATGGGTAACATCACTAAAATGTGTTTACATTTTTTTTGCTCTCTCTGCCCAGACACACGCACACACACAGGCACAAAAGTAGGCAGAGTAGTGTAATAAACTTCCAGGTGTCCAGCCCCCAATTTGAACAATTAATAATTCATAAATTAATGCTATTTCCTTTTAATCCCACCCACTTCACTCTTCTCCAAATTGTTTCAAAACATACCTCAGACGTCCTATTATTTCATCTGTAAATATCTCTAAAAGGTAAAGACTTTTATGAGACCCTCACTGCATGCCATTATCATTCCAAAACATAACAATCACTTTAAATAACGATGAAATATCCATTCAGTGTTCACGTTTTCAAATGGCTCATATATTTAAAACATAGTTTTAATCAGGAATTAAAAACAATGTCCACACATTGTGATTGGTTGACATACCTTTTAAAAAGTCTCTTTTAACTTACAGGTTCCCTCTCTAGTCTTTTTATTTTTTTAATCCCCTTGTATTTTTTTTTTTTTCTTTTGTTGTTGTTGAGCGAACCAGGCTGTTTGTCCTGTAGAGTTTCCCACACTCAGAATTTTGCTGATTGTATCTCTGGGGTTCTTCTGTCCTCTGTATTTGCTATAAATTGGTAGTTGGATCTAGAGGCTTGAAACGATTCAGTTTAGATTTTTGTAGCAAGTAGACTTCAGAAAGACTGGTGTGTGCTTCCATCAGGAGGCATCAACGATCTAGTCGCCTCTGTCTCTGTGATGTTCACAGGAATTGACACAGATTGCTTAGATTTGTTAATTAACTAGAGACTGCAAAGTGAGTTTTCTGATTCTCTTATTCCTTCCCCATTTAATAGCTGAAACACCCCTCTACAGGGAAACATGCCCTCGTTTGGGGTACAGTGTGTTTAGGAAAGTCTGGGTTCCACCCAATGCTTGATTGTTCCCAGTGCCTTTTAAACTGCACAGGCCGTGACCCTTTCCATTGACTCGTTCAGATCACAGTTAGCCGGGCTTATTTTGTTCCCATCAACCTTTTAAAAAATTTTAGCCACATAAAAGTTTCCCTTCTGTCTGTTGTTCTCTAAGATACTCACCACCTCTCCTTATTAGAAAAGCAGGCTCAATTTTGAAGTGCACCAGACGACATGTAAAAAAGAATTGCTATGAGTTCAGTAACTTTCCCGAAGGTGAGGGGTTTATCTAAAACTTACGAAAATCACACTAGAGGAGAGTTTTAAAAATCACGTGAGAACGGAGAGGAGAAGTTCTAAATAGATTTGATCCCTTTTGTAGTCATCACCATAGTGGGCAGCAAATTTTAAACAGAATGGAAAGTGAATACTTCAACTTAAATATCTAAAACATATTCATTACTGGTAGGAATACATAAACAAAATCCACGATTGGCAGAAAACTTGAGAGTATTTTTGTTTAAATTGGTATTCTAATTTCTACATAGACTTCAGGAAACACTCATCTTTTTTGAGAATGAGCCATTGTTCACACTCCAATCCCTCCAACATTTTCCTGGTACCAGGCATCAACCTTGTACCGGGTGTTGACCAACTTCACCTCTTGAGACCATTGTTCTGAATGCTGATTCTCTTTATACCTGTGGTCAGGAAATAATGTCCCTGAAGCCAAAATTCATGGGTAGATTGCTCTAAGCAGCAACTTCAACTTCAAAGCTTTGTAATATTTCTATTATCTTATGAATTTGTTGTTTAAGTAAAAGGTACAGCTTGTGGTAGAGGCAATTTAATTACTATCATAAATATCCAGCAAATAGTCAAGAAGCTATTTCGCTGTTGGTCATATCATGTTTATCTTTTTTAGTGTTCTGTGTTAATTTGTGTATATGAGCGCGCATTTTTAGAAAAGGTTTTTCTCTAATCTCACCAATTTGCTTATTTTTAAAGGAACTGTAACTGGTGTGAGATCTTTTAAGTTTACCGAGACCAGATGCCATTTATATAAACCTTTTTAAAGATCTATAGTCCTCAGATGAATCCATCTTATGTGCTAAAAGGAAAGATGTTTGGGCTTTGTAAAGTCTTTTTTGACTCAGAATAAATGCTCCAGAAATATTTATTGATTGTATACAACTTAGAATCTTATCGATTTCTTGCTACAACATTTGGAGGGACTATGGCTGCAGAAGTGTCATAATAGACATTTGGTTTTCAAGCAAACAATTCCCTCAGTCTCTCTCTCTCTCCACCAACTCCTGCCCCCCCTTTCTTTTCCTCCATTCTGCCAATCTCAATTTCATCTTTCTTTCTTAATAAAAGATACACGGAAAGAAGAAGAAGAAAAAATAAACAATAACTAAATGCAATCTGAGTCTTTTCCCACCCCTTACGTTAGCTGGGTATTTTGTTAAGCGTTACTACTTTTCACTTTCAAGGGGTTTAGCCAACAGCATTCAATTCACTTTCTATCAGGTAAAACTTGCCCACCCCCTAACCTTTAGGTCATTCCAATCATGTTATTTCTTCCATAATACTAGAAGTAATGGAGTAGGCAGGAAGTGAAAGTAGAAGTTAGATAGCTCCCCTCGCCGGCCTTTTGTTTGCTTGTCTCTAACTACCTTAAACTACTTCCTTCTCATCTTTATAACAATGGGACAGAATGGTTCCATCTAAATGGTCTCAAAGCCAGCCAGACTTCTGGAACCTATTATTATGACCTTTCTCTCATCAGAAATTGTTCAGCAATTTGTGCCTAAAGAAGCCTTATGGCCGACAATGGCCACGTCGGGTCTGGTGAGAGTCGTTAGGGGGCAGCTCTGGCAATTATCACATACCAAGATCTTGCAGGTCACCCAAAAGTAAGAGGCTTAAAATACTCGACAACACTGTGTATTTGAATGTTGATGTGGGGAACACGTTTTAATTTCATTTTAATGAGGGTTGGTTCACGTCCTCCCAGTTCCCACTTCATTATCTATATGAAGTTGTCTTTTTGATAAGAAACCCAAGGGAGAGGTTTTATGTATGTTTGGTTGAATATGAAAAACAGCCATTCAAAGATAACCAAAAGAAGAATGAGAAGAAGAGAAGAGAAGAGAGAGGAGGAAGCACTGACTTGGACACACATGGATGTGTTCGTCGGGTCATTTTATTTTATTTTATCTTATCTTATTTTTAAGTACTGAAAACAGTGATTTTTTTTAAATTTCAGATTAATGTGAGGCTGCATATGATCAGGTTACATTGATTGCATTGAATGTCAGGTGGTTTTAAGTCACATGCTCTTACTGACCCAAGCTGGGTGACAGTGAGGAGCATGCACCAGTGAGCAGCAGATCTAGCAGTTCCCAAAGAGACCGGGACAGGAAGGTGATTGTGTCTTCATGTTCTCTGAGTACTGCTTTACGTTGCTCTCGCCCCACATATTACTTATTGCCATTTCTTTTTCTCATACTCAGAATTTTAATAATAATTACGCCTTCAATAGTTTTATGGACCCAGAGAGCATTCAGTGAGTATTAATTAATGACTGTGATATTTTGTGTATTATGGACTGGTGGACTTTTCTTATATTACACAGAGACCTGGTAAGAAAGGGCAACATTAGTGACTAGGGCAGGCCTTAAAAAATCTGCTTTTGGCTTCATGAGGCTGAATCCTTTAGGAAAATACTGGAAAAGCGTTTGGTGGAGGTAATTACAAGCAGATGAGTGATTAGTATGCGCATCCTCCAAGGTCCTCTTCGTCTAGGAATATTTGGGATTCTTCTTTGGTTTGATACCATGTGCTTTGCCCCCACTGCTCTTCACAAGCTCCTCTTAGTTCATTCAAATTGTGTCTGTTGCTTATGGTCATTTACCCCTCAGTTAGCAAGAAAGGTTAAAGAAGCAAGAAAATTGGCTTTGGGTCTTTAAACTCAAACCACCAGTATCTCCTAAAGTGGGCTCTGTGCACCCAAGGGATATTCAATGTGATCAAGTAGCAGACGTTTCATTTTTAGTCTATTTTTAACTCTACTCTTTTTCTTTTGTGTATATTTTCTTTTGGCTCTGATATGTTAGCATTGCATCAAGCAAGCAATCAATAGACAAGTTGTGAGACTTCAGAGCAAGACAACTTGACGTGATGGGAAGAGTAGAATAGGTAATAATGGTGATAAGTTCAGGAGATCATGATAGTGATTTGTTGGTCTGGGATAACTAATCCTTGCTCTCTTGAAACCCAGCAGTAATTTACATTGTACTAACATAAACAAAAAGAGGGGAGAAACGCAGCTGACAGGCACAATCTTTCCTGCTCTGATTCTGACTTTTCTGCTTTCCTCCCAAAGGCTAGAAAGTAGTTTCCAAGCTAAAAAAATTCAAAAGGTAGATTTGGCCATGGTGGGTAATAATATCCATGAATATAATTTTTTTAATAGATGCTCAGAAGCCTTTGGATTTCTAATCTAAACAATTCACAGACAAGAACAAGGCCAGCCTTAGCAAGAGCGAGGCCCTGTTACAAAAGCAAAGAAACAAAAAAACAGACGGCTGTTATGGCAGGCACCTATAGTCCCAGCTACACCAGAGGCTGAGACCAGAGATTGACTTGAGCCCAAGAGATTGAGGTTTTTGTGAGCTGTGACACTCTACTGAGGGCAACAAGTAAGACTCTGTCTCATTAAAAAAAAAAAAAAATAGAACTAGGCTATGCTTCCGATGTGGGGATTTCAACTCTGATGACGTCAATAGTCACGTGAAAGCAGGATACTTTATCTTAGTCCATGATTCACAATATTTCTGCGTAGCTTTGAGAAGCTTAACCAGAATTATTTTGCCCATCATACCCACCTAAATGTGAGCACTGAAATCATGGGAAGTGCTCGCAAGGTGAAGGAAAAGGGGTGGAAAGAAAGTAGAGCTGCTCAAACAACTGAAGGCAAGTGCTGACTGTTGGCGTGCAGACAGGGAATGGAGTTTGCTCAAATGGATCATTTAACAGGACAAGGAGTGAATTATCTAAAACATAGTTCCTACATGAGTTACAACAATCAGAAAATCATTGCGTGAAGGGAAAATTTTTTTGAGGGGATACTAAGATAGTAGGTTTTAAATCTTTCCAAACAACAAGCAGTTGTTAACTGTGTATCTCCAATACAATTATATTCATTTAT
>CAUYQV010087046.1:0-14794 GCA_963574575.1 Galagoides demidoff | reverse complement strand
TAGAGTGCCATGGCATCACAGCTCATAGCAACCTCCAACTCCTGGGCTCAAGCGAGTCTCCTGCCTCAGCCTCCCAAGTAGCTGGGACCACAGACGCCCGCCACAACGCCTGGCCATTTTTTGGTTGCAGCCATCGTTGTTGTTTGGTGGGCCCAGGCTGGGGATTCGAACCCGCCACCTTAGGTGTACGTGGCTGGGGCCTTAGCCGATTGAGCCACAGGCGCCGAGCCGCTAGTGGCAGTTGAACTGAAATGCAGCCAGCTTAATTTCAGAAACCACACTCTTAGCCAGTACACCGTAGGGTCTGCTTTTCTTTGTCAGCTTTGAGAAACTTCTGCATGAAGTTTTGTTCTTAGAGCCCCAACTCCTGAAAAAGTGTTCCAGAAGCCTCAACACCAGTTAATTTAAGTTCCCGACAGAAGTTGGAAACAAAATGAGAGTGACACACATGGTTTTTGTTCGGATCACCTGGGGAAGGCAGTCACGTTGGCATCAACCTCCAGCAGAGTCTTGGAGTGACAGAAGCAGCCCTTCAGAGGAGGCACCTACTTGCTCTGTTAGTGAAAAGCTGAGATTTGGATGGCATTTCTACACTCTTGACAGTTCGTGACATGCCGATGGGATGAAACTGAGAGACTGAATACTCAAAGTTGGCCGTGACCTAACAAGCAAAGTTACACAAGTCATTCCTGGTCACAGAAGAGATTTCATAGCCTGATATCTAAAAGCTCTGATAATCACTAGCTTTTTGTGATTATTCAATACCTCTCTTCCACTTTTTGATACTTTGTACCCCATTAACTTGGAAAGTATTCTTGAACTCAGAATCAGGCATTGCTGCTGTCTTGACCACATTTCTTGACTTCTTTGAGCCTCAGTCTACTCATCAATGAATTAGGGATGCCAGCAGTACTTTCTTGTAGAGAGTGTAGCTGTGTGCAGTGACAGCGTGCCCAGCATAACCCCTTACTACAACTACTGTGCTCGGTAGTCCCCATAGCTCATCCACGTTAAGCCTAAAGCTTCATTTCAGGAGCTCAGGAGTGAGCGCTGTAACGCCCTAAAAGTGTTCTCTATTCTCTTCCTGTTACACACCTTTGTCTTACACCACTCCTGGCCACTGTTGAGTTTTTCCTAAGAAATACAGTGATTTCACAGGCCTCTGAAGCTCTTTGCCGTGCCTGGCAAGGTCATGAACCAACTGATGTGCTTTTTACTTCCCTCAATTCTTGACTAGCTTAAATAGTGCTACTCTACCCAGCTGCTTGGAAAAATATTTGGCTGATGGCTTTTGGTATTATCGAGTTTTTGCATTTTTTTTTTTTTTTACCTTTTTGTTCATTTGTTTCCATATTAACTATGCAAGTTACTTCTTTTGTTAGATATCATTATTTCTCTGCTGGGCATCATTTTCCTCTACCAAAAAAAAAGAGAAAAAGAGCAGTTAATTTTAAGTACACCACCAGTTTGGTGTTCTTGATTAACTCATTTTTGGCCAATTACTCTACTGACTCTTTAAAAAAAAAGATTTTTATGTACTTTTAATTGTAATGAGCCGTAAGGTTATAACAGCCCGTGTTTTCTCCAATAGCCGTTCTTTTTTTTTTTGTCCTTTATTCTGCATTTTCTTATTGTCCTATATATTCTAGTTTATTAATATGCTGCAGCTGATAATATTTATACTTTATTACCTGGAAGGCTATTGACATAAAATTTTATTTTATCGTTTATTTTCTTGTGAATGGCTGTTTGATACATTTTTCAGGTGATTGGCCTGAATTTTATGAGACCAGTTAAATGCAGCAAACATTTATAAAATTATAGAAAACATATAAATGATGATATACATTTAATATATTTTTATTGCTGGTTGGTGGTAGTTTCATTTTTCTCTAAAGCATTTTCCTTATACTAAGGACAGTTTTACATAAAATAACCATGACAGTACACAGTGTATCTACATTTTCCTATTCTCTGGCTGTGAGTGCAAGCACGCAATGTTGCTATCTCTGTCCACCAGCCTGTTCCTTAACTTGCTCTTTCTGGTTCATTCCACAGTATGTGCTGCTCACAGACTGACTGCCTCTTTCTGCCCCTACTCTTGTTCTGTTTTGATGAATAGTTTGGACCACAATGGCTTACCAAAGATGTGTAAGTGATGTAAGCAAACAAAGCAAGATTATGACACTGGTTATTAAAGTGTAGCTTGGAGGGCAGTGTTTTTTCAACCTTTTTTATCTCACAGCACACATGAACCTATAGTTAAACTTCACCGGCATATTGAATTCTGTTGATCTAAAAAAAAAAAAAAAAGAGTAAGGAAAGAATCTACTTACTGTGCTTTGAACTTCTTTTGGAAATAATGTAATTAGTGGTCTTTAAGGAGTTTCGTGGCACACCTAAGCTCCTCTCAGGACACATCCACGGGCCACAGTGCGCTGGTTGAAAATCACTGTTTTAGGGTATCTTGAGTTGCCTTCAAGAAGATGTTATAATGAACAGAATTAAAAACATGTTTATGCAAAACCTGTGTACACAAGTATTCATATTTATAATCACTCACACTTGCATATGAAAAATGAAACACAACTATAGCCTAGGATGAAAGAGGGAAGGAAAGGGAGAGGGGGAGGAAGAGGGATGGGTCGATAGAAGGAGGGTTAGTAGGGGGACCACACCTATGGAGCATATTGCAAATACAAGTTGGATCTGTCAGGTATAGAACACAAATGTCTTAATGCTGTAATTGGGTAAATGAGGTGAAGGCTATGTTGATTAGTAGGATGTAAGCGCTCCAACTTGTACAAGTAATCAACACATTAAATCCCATAATGGCATAAATGTATGTATGATCTATATACAAACGACTTAATAAAAAAAAGAAGCATGATTTATAATAGTTAAAAAGTGAAAACAACTCAAAAGTCCATCATCCGGACTAAATGAACAGAATGTGGCATATCCATAAGTGGAACCTTCAGACATGAGAAGGAAATGAAGTTCTGATACACATTACAACTTTACAGCGTGGGTGAACCTTGAAACCTCATGATAAGTGAAAGGAGCCAGACACGAAAGGGCACAAGTGTATGCCTCCATGTATATGAAATGTCCAAATTAGGTAAGTCCATATAAACAGAAAGTAGATTAAAGGTTGCCAGGGGCTGGGGCAGAGGGAAATGGAGGAGGATCACTTAATCAGCACAGGACGTTCTTTGGAAGTGAAGAAAATGTTCCGGAATTGTGTTGGTGATGGTGCAACCTTGTGAATACACTAAAACCCACTGACTTACGCACTGAAATGGTTAAAGGGCAGATCTTATATTAGGTGAATTTTATCTCACCAAAAAAAACAAAACAAAACAAACAATGAATTATAACAAGGAGTGTAAAGATCAGAAGCAAAAAGAAATTCGTGGAAATTCTTTGACATTAGAAAGAGCATCGTAAGTCTTAATTCCTGGTGAATTGTCAATAGGTGACAGAATTATTGCCTAAATATTCTAAAAATGTATTTGGATAAGGAACATGTATTACAGCCCTTTATTATACTTACAAACTGAGTAGGTATTCCATTTTCCCCAAATATGACCCATTCACTCTCAACATGTAAGCAGGTAGTTATTGGAAGTTTGGAATGGAAAGATGGAGTAGTGCTTTCATGACTGTGTTACCGAAACAGGCTCACCAAGTAGTAAGTGCTATATCATGGGAGCTGGGGTACAGAGGAAGGGTGATTGATAATGCATAGCTGAATTGGAAGGAAGTAAGGAGGGATTTCATATGAGACTTTCCATCTAAACTTATTTTGGAAGGATGCATAAAAGATCTCCATGGTGTAGATAATAGAGCAGTAAGAACTTTGGTCTTTTCTCAATTGCATTTTAAGTCAGTCCTGAATTGACCACAACTACCCATTCCCAAAATATAATCTGAACAGTTTACAATCCTCCTTTTTTTGGTTTTGTGTCTGAGGTTTTGTTTTTCTCCAACTTCTGCATTTCTGTTCAAGGGAAGCCATTAGACTCTTTTTCTTTTTTTAATCCACCAAAGCTAAGAAAGCATATTTCTCTTCATGAATTTTTCATATGCTCATCTGATGCTTATGTGCTCTCTGCCCCTTTGCCTGGTCTGAAATCTGCTTCTTACTTACCTCGTTCATCTCTTGCTATTTGCTAATGCAAATGTGAGACTAAAAAGAGCTAAAATAATAAGGGCATGTTAGTAGAGTAAAAAAGGAAAGGAAAGAGAGGCAAAGGGAGTAAGTATCCAAAGAGGAAAAAAGAGCAGGGGACACAGATGGCTGTACAAGGTTCAGGCAGAAGGGAAAAAAGGAAACACGGAAACAGCTGGGAAGAAATCAGGATGAAGCCTCCAGGTTGGAAGGAGTGAAGGAGGCAACTTGAGGAATGAAGCAGAAGTTAAGGAAAGGATATAAACTTAAAAAAATTGTGCTGAAACAATGCAGAAGCAGGTAAATTACTTGAAAATGTGTCGTGTTCCACTTCCATCTATAATATACAAATGAATACTTAGCTTGCGCTGTTCAAAGCGGCTTTACACTTTCTGGGTATTCTGCATCAATTATCCTATTTCTCTGGTAACTGGAAGGCGGTTCTATTTTTAAATCAGTTACTTTTTTTTATGAATCTTCTTCTTATGATTTCATAAGATGAAGCAAATAATAAGGTAAAGTGTAATTTCGAGGAATGTATAATGAAGCATCAAAGTGAGGGTCTATATGTGATCATACTATTGTCATTTTCTCTCGTGGAGGAGTTTCTTAGTTGTTGAAATCAAACCCCTGCAGTAGAATTATTAAAATGGACCAGGACCATCTTTGAGGATGTTCATTTTTAAGAGTAATATAAATAACTTCCAACAGTTAGAGGAAAAGTTAAATCACTTGTGGTATGAATAGACTAAGAGCCATGAAGCATAATCTTGAAGAAAAACCAAAGTAATAATATGTAGAATGTTTCTGATATGGTAACATAAATACTTACCATAGGAGATTATTGATGTTAAAATGATTCACATTATACTGCAAAGTATCAACTTGAAATATAATACTTCATCAGTTATTATCTTTGGGCAGTAGTCAAAGAATTGTTTTATTTTATTATATATATTTTACTTGTCAGATTCTCTAATATAATATTCTTTTTTAGGAACAAGATGAGCAATAAACAATACAAATTAAAAAATGAAAAGTGCACAGTCTCTGTGAAAATTATTTTCTTCCAACAAAGATTCAATGTGGGATTAAAAAGTGGTCATAACTATCAGCAAACAAGTAGAGATTGGAGATTGTTATAGCAAGACTTAAGATAAGTGCTGGAAGATGAGTATGAAATACATACTTAAAAGCTTATTTGTCTGGGCACCACCCGTTTGGAAGGGAGGCTGAGGCAGGAGGCGACTGGAACCCGGAAGTTCAAGGTTGCAGAGCTATGATTGTGCCACTGCACTCCAGCCTGGGTGACAGAGGGAGACCCTAACCCTAAAACAAGACAAAAATTTTATTAAAGGAGTTCTTAATTAATCAGCAATGAATGTGAATAAGGCTTAATTTGGTGAATGATCTGGTTAGCCAAAATAGTCTATTCTGGTTCAATTACTGTTGATAAATCTGCTTAATGATATTACAATTGCAAATTATTCTGTCGCACCATATAATTTCATTAATGACTCATATTTAAATTCTTGTGGAAAGGAAACATTTGAGACTACCTTGGGGCACTGGGGTGCCTCGCAATTTTCTTTTTCCCTCTTTCTTCCTCTATTCAATTCCTCTTACGTTCTAGTTTTACTGCAATGATAAAAAAAAAAAAGATTCAGAACAAAGGAGGGATAACAAAATGAGACTCAAAACAAATCATTGTTTCTACTGCCCCTTATTATGCAGTGTGTATTCACTTTAGAAAACTAGAAAATCTAGGTAAACAGACAAGGCAATTAGTCATCTGTAATTCTAGCACAAGTAGGTTGTCACCAATGCATTTTGTAATTTACCCAGATTTGGTTTTCCTACTCTTAAATCGGCACATAAATAAATGATTATGTGTTTTCCAAACTGTTTTATGGCCTGCATTTCACACTTAGTTTTATAATATGAACATCTTCTGCGTCAGGAAATATTATCCTCCATGATTTTAATGGCCAGATATTATTCCATTTATGGATATACACAGTTTATTTAACTAATGTTCTATCTCTAGAAAGTAAATTATAGAAGCAGAATTGCTGAATCAAAGATGTGTTTATTTTGATGACTTTCATGCATTAATAAAGTTTGAGAAAGAATGTGTAAATGTATATGTCTGTCATCCTACATTAAGTACATCCTTGCTGATTTGGGGTGAAATTTTTATTCTACTTAAAGTTTTTATCATATTTTTTTGAATTCTATTAGTAGGTTAGGAATTTAAAAATTTTCTCTGATATATGTACATGTATATAGATGTGTATATGTGTGTGTGTGTGTGTGTGTGTGTGTATATCA
The DNA here is from genome assembly GCA_963574575.1 of Galagoides demidoff. NCBI lineage: Eukaryota > Metazoa > Chordata > Mammalia > Primates > Galagidae > Galagoides > Galagoides demidoff. The sequence goes on along the minus strand of CAUYQV010087046.1, from coordinate 8,289 downwards.
GATCTCCCCATCTGTCTCTCTTTCCCTCTCTGCACATATCCATACATATATATGTTAAGGTTTAAAAACAGTATCACCTTGAATTTTGTAGTTGTGGTTGGTCTGCATGACATTTATTGATTTAAAAAATTTCTTTCTTAAAGTGTATAGTAATTAAATAAAAAAATCATGAAACTTAGGGCGGTGCCTGTGGCTCAAAGGAGTAGGGTGCCTGCCCCATATGCTGGAGGTGGTGGGTTCAAACCCAGCCCTGGCCAAAAACTGCACCAAAAAAAAAATCACGAAACTTAAAATATCACAACCTCAAGCATAGAGAGTTCCGTTAGTTTAAACATGTATTATTATTAAACAAGACTTATCAATTTATATTTTTTTAAAAAAAGGGCAACAGATGAAAATTGCAGTTTCTAAATAGGACAGCTGTCCTAAAATATGTTAAGTGGTGTTTAGGTCAGATAAGTCTTAGAGTGAAAAATATGTTATTAAGGCATGAATAAGAAGCTCTATAGCTGACTTGATAAGAAAGTCATTTATGTTTACAGCAGAGCATTTCCTTTGTAGGACATGGCAGAAGCTTAAAATCTTGGGATTATCCAAGAACACAATTGCTTTGCTCTGGGCATCACATTTGGAAAGGGATATAAATGAACTAGAGAATGCTGAATGTATGGGGATAAAATTAATCATATTGTCACATGAGAAACATTTGAAGAAACCAGGGATGGTTTACTCTGTATGAGTTAAAATTCAGAAATGACATAGGTGTACACAAAGACTAGATGAGTTATCAGTATAAAGATATAATGTTTGATTATGCTACTGAGATGGTACTAGGATTTGTAGGTAGAATGATAAGGAGTCATATGACAGAGATGTTCATAGCTGGATCAAACATTCCCTTAAAGAAGTTTGTGACATATTTTCTCACTGGCACTCTTTTTGCCAGGCTAGCATGCAGTGGTATCATCATAGCTCACTGCAACTTGAAACTCTTGGGCTGAAGTGATCCTTCTGCCCCAGCATCCTGAGTAGCTGGGCATGGAAGCATATACCACCAAACCCAGTTAATTTTAAAGATGGTGGTCTTGCTATATTGCTCTGGCTGCTCTTGAACTCCTGGTCTTAAGTGAACCTCCCACCTTGGCTTCCCAAAATGCTAGGATTACAAGCATGAGCCATGATACTTGGTATCTCACTGGAACCTTTTATTCAAAAACTGGATGTTTACTTTGCATAATTTGTTGTAGAGATGGTTTTTTCATTTGATGGTAGTGGAGCTGGATAGCCTTTCAGACCATTTTGAGCCCTGAGATTACATGAGTCTCTAACCTTGATTAACCTGAGGACTTTGTGGCGTCCTGTCCATTGCAACTATATCATATAATAAATGAAAAAGATTCTATTTTTCCACAGTACATTTGTGAACTGAAAGTTCGTAGTTGGTTGTGTATGATGCTAACTGGATCTATTGATTTAGTGAACTTAGTAAACTATTCAAACTCATCTACCGATGCTTAGATTGTATTGCAAGAGTAAAAAGCTAATAAACATTTACTAACTAATTTTAAAATTGTTGAGAAATAAGATCTCTTTTTTTATATTTAGATTTTGTTAATTTCATGAAGAACTATGAGAGCCAGAATTATTTTGGACACTGATGACAATTTTGACAGAAACAGAGATGTTTCATAATGCAGTGAGAAAATTCACAGGAGAGTTATAAAATAAATTAGAGTCAATGTTAGTAGAAATAAAGTGGACTGGATTTGAAAGGAAAATAAGGGAAGTGTCTTAGTTCATTTCATGTTGCTATAAAGGAGTTCCTGAGACTGAGAAATTAATAAGAGAAGAAGTTTATTTAACTCTCAGTTCTACATGCTGTGGAAGAATCATGGCACCAGCATTGCAGACTGGTGAGGGGCTCTGTCTGCTTACACTCGAGAGGGAAGGCCAAAGGGAGCTAAGCTTGTGCAGAGATCACATGGTGAGAGAGGAGGCAAGAGGGAGAAGGGGCTGGGGGATGAGATGGCATCACCACTACCATGACCCAAACACCTCCCACTAGGCTGCCTATCCAAGCACGTGTAGCGTGGTGCATGGCACACTGATGATGTTCATTGAATATTGGTAATAATGAGATGGGCTGAAGATAGCTACTTTGATTAATTCAAAATTCATTGAACACCTGGGAGGGAAGGAAGGTAGATAAAATGAGGTGGTATTTAAGTTTCTTCAAATAAACATTTCCTTTTTTCACTTCAGGCAGCTCCCTGCCAGTCTTCCACACTGCCTTCTTCTGCTATGTCCCTCTGAAGGAGGCTGTTCCTTGGTTCTTGTCTCCTGGTGCCAAGAATGAGCACTGACTTCTAGCCAGTAATGGAGTGATCACAAATATGAAGTAATCACAGTCACATAAATTTACTATAGAACAAAGGCAAACTAACTACAAGAAGAACAGGAGAATACATCTGTCTTGAAGAGTGAGATAGGGCTCTCTCGTAAGTGTGAGCACACACTACCTTTTACAAGCTAACTCAGCTATCCAGTTTTCCCTGCCATCCCCCCGACCCCAGGAAGGGCTATTGCCTCCTGCCTTTGCTGGTAACAGGTTGGGATTACATAACAAACTTCTCTATACTAATGTCTTCCCTGAACCTTCCCAAAGAACCCATGGATGTCAAAATTTGCAATTTTAATTATATGACAGTGGGTCTAGTGGGCGTCATTCAGTGTAAGGTCACTATGGGCTCCTAACTATTTCTTCCAACTGGGGAACAGACCCGACACATAACTTATTTCCTATTTTCACCCTTAACAGAGTCCCCTAGGTACTTCCCTTTGTCTTCAGTCTTATCACTATTCCCACCCTACCTGTCAAAGAGAAAAGCTGAGGGCCACAAGAGCATGTCACCCTGAGGGCAGAACAGGCTATGACTGGCTGTGACAGCAGCAATGGCGATGCTGGAACAGAGCCACTTCCACATTGAGGGTCTGTGCCAGTGAGCTGGGTGTGGGGCATGAGTAAGTGGTGCCCAAGCCAGGCCAGCACCACCCAACATTCTCTGTGTACACAGGAGAAACGAATATAATGTAGAATGGACAATGAAATAATTTAGAGAGTCATTTTGTGACCATTACACAGTTTGATCTCTTTATAATTTTCTTCTACTTTCTTCCTTTATAAGAATAGTCATTGACATATAAATTGTCACAATAGTGCCTGAATAACATCAAAAACATTTCATTATAAAGTAGTTCTTTTCCACGTTTGGTGATTGCAAAATGAATACTACCTTGTTTGGAAACTCAGAAGAATGTTTTCAAGCTTTTAGAGCTTTCATTGTTAGTAGTTACTTTACAAGTGCCCTTCTTAGAGTCTGACCCTCTCTGAGCCAGGCGTCCAACACGATGAAGTAAGAGCTACTAGATCCACCTTCCTCCCTAAAATAACAACAAAAATGTGAAAAAATATGAAACAGTTTTTAGGCAATGAACCATAACAGTTAGCACAGAACAATAATTCTAAAAACAGGAGTAATGAAAGAGGTGAGCACTAGAATTGTCTTGGCTTACATCACAGAGAGAGCTTCCAGGCCACAATGAGGGAAGAGAGAAACCAGGTGGATTATGGAAACATCCATAGTAATTATGAGGAACGGTTTGGTTTTTGTGTTGGTACATTATGACTTTAATACCACTATACTGAATTAAATTTTATGGAACTGACAATGGAAAACTTTTATCTTTATATTTATACATGCAACACCTGTTTATTGAGTTCTTAATAAGTTCCATGGTTGCAATTATAGGGGAATAACTTCAATGAAGATTTTGATATCAGAAAGGCTAGAGAAAGAGGGAGAGAGAGGGAGAGAAAGAGAAGGAAAAGGAGAAAGAGGAGAGATGGAGAGAGAGAAAGTTTGGAATTCTAGCTCTTCTGGAGGCTAAGGCAGGAGACTCGTTTGAGGCCAGGAGTTCCAGAGCAGCCTGGGCAATAGCTAGACCCCCGTTTCTTTCTTTCCTTTGCTTTCTTTTTTCCCATTCCCTTTCCTTTCTACAGGGTCTCACTCTGATGCCCTAGGTATGGTGCCATGGTATCATAGCTCTATAACTCACAGGAACCTCAAACTCTTGGGCTCAAGAAAGCCTCTTGCCTCAGCCTCCCAAGTAGCTGAGACTACAGGTTCCTGCCACAAAGCTCAGCTAATTTTTCTATTTTTAGTAGAGAAGGGGTCTCCCTCTTCCTCAGGCTGGTCTCGAACTCCTGAGCTCAAAGAATCCACCCAACTCAGCCTCCCAGATGCTAGAATTGTGAACATGAGCCATTGCACAGGCTTTAGACCTCCTTCCTATTAAAAAAAAAAAAAATGAAGCAGGCATGGTGACAAGCTCCTGAAGTCCACATTACTTGGGAGGCTGAAGCAGGAGGATTCTTCAGCTTAGAAATGTGAGGCTGCTATGAGCTGGGATAACACAACACTCTACCGAGGGTGACATAGTGAGACTCTGTCTCAAAAAATAAATAAATAAATAAATAAATAAATAAATAAATAAATAAATAAATAAATATTCTAGGCTAGTGCCTGTAGCTCAGCATCTAGGGCGCCAGCCACATACATGAGATTTGGCAGTTCGAACCCAGCCCAGGCCTGCCAAATGACAGTGACAACTACAACCAAAAAATAGTTGGGCATTGTGGCCTGTGCCTGTAGTCCTAGCTACTGGGGAGGATGAGGCAAGAGAATTGCTGAAGCCCAAGAGCCTGAGGTTGCTGTGAGCTCTGATGCTATGGTACTATACCCAGGGTGACACAGTGAGACTCTGTCTCCCCCTCGCCCCCCAATTTTTTTTTTCTAGAGGAAAGCATGGAGAAAACTCTAGATGGTGTCAGCCTGGGGAAGGATTTTAAGGAGAAGATGGTGTCAGCAATGGCATCATCAGCAAGAATGAATAAATGGGGCTTAATTAAGCTGAAAAGCTTCTGCACAGCCAAGGACACAGAAATCATAGCAAACAGACAACCTTCAGGATGGAAAAATATTTGTATGTTGCAAATGTGACAAAGAATTAATAACTAGAATCTATAGAGAATCCAAATTAATCAACAAAAAAGCAGAAAGCAATGCCATCTATCACTGGGCAAGAGTCATGAACAAAACCTTCTCTGAAGAAGACAGGCAAATCTCCTACAAACACATGGAAAAATACTCTCTGTCCCAGGTCAGCAGAGTAATGCAAATCAAAACCACCCTGAGATAATCACCTAACCCCACTAGACTAGCCCACATCACAACATTTCAAAGCTGGGAATGCTGTCATAGATGTGAAGAGAAGGGGACACTTCTACACTGTTGGTGGGATTGCAAACTAATACATCCCTTACGGAAAGAAGTATGGAAAATCCTCCAAGAGCTAAATGTCAACATTCCATTTGTTTCCCCAATTCCATTACTAGGAATCAATTCAAAGGAAAATCAATCATTTTATGACAAGGACATTTCCATTAGAATGTTTATTGCAGCTCAATTCTCAGTTGCCATGACATCAGACATCAAAGCCACCCATGTGCCCATCAATCCATGAATGGATTAATGAACTATGATCTATGTATAACATGGAACCATTTAGCCATAAAAGAGATGGTAACTTTACTTATCTTATATTTAGCTGGATGGAGTTGAAATGCATTCTTCTTAGTGAAGTATCCAATGTACTCAATACTAATAGGAAAGCAACTACATGGCCAAAGGAGAGAATAACACAAGTGTATCACCTGGGGGCGGGGCAGGAGAGATGGGGAAAGGAGAGGAGTCGGGGACAGTGGGGAGCTCTGCCCTGATGGACACAGTGTGAGGCTGTCCAGCACCTCCCCTGGATGAAGGGCTCAACTGCCTCAACCACAACTTGAACTTTTTACAAACGCAAACAACATAACCTACTCATGTATACCCTCATAGTAATCTGAATTTTAAAAAAGGAAAGTATAGGGATCAATGAAAAGAGAATGTTTGCACAATAACCACTTGAGTAATCCAGGGTAGACTGCATCACAGGCTACTTGCAGTTTAAACATCTGTTCTAACAATACAATAGAAACAGTCTAAAGATAAACTAAGCGATCGAGTCTTCCCAGAATGAGTCACAGTTCTGGACTTTTCTTTACTCTCATGTAATTTTCTCCGAGATTAATTACTTTGAGTTTTTGTATTTCATTCCATAACTGGACAGATTTTAAATCCAAAATAGAAAATAACAATAATTGGTGAATTAAAAACAAAAGAAAGGAAAACAATAAAGAGAAATACTATGATGTGGCATAACTAAGTGAACAAATGAACGGTACATTGAAGATTCAAAAGGATGCAGATCTTTAGTGTGACTGAATCATAGTTGTTGAGTCAGAACCTCAAGAAACAATAGAAGACAGAGAGCTAAGCCAGGCCACACGGGGTCTTGAAACCATCTTAAAGATAACCTGTATTGACTCCAAGGCAACAGAAAGCCGTGGAGACTCTGAGCAGACGGTGTCAGGGTCAGCCAAGGACAGCCAAGGTCTTTAGATGCTAGCTGGAGATAGACATTAAAATTTCTCTGACTGAAAACAAATCTGAGAAGAGGAAACAACTCAGTTTTCTATGAAAAGAATCCTCAGGATTCTGAGCTGTGTTGAGTTAATGTTGTTGATGTAATCAGGTTTTTCAAATAAAATCTCAAGACGGTATGGGATTTTTAAAATGGCTTGTGACTTATTTATATATGAAAAGCCTTACATTGTGAATTAAATCACTGTCTCGTATTTTGCTACATTTGTTAAAAAGAAAAAAGCTATATACATATGTTGAGTGCCTTGATTGCTTTGGTGCTGACTTGCTCTCTACCTGTAAGTTTGAATGACAGCTGCGTCCTTGACCATGGAGCTGTCTGGACCCGGTCATTGCACATGGAATGGTCTTCGCTCATTAGTGCTCCCCATGAGATGATTTTCTCTTATGTGTGTTTTTGTTTTCGGATTTGTGTACATTTTTTACTTTTTTCTCCTGCTGTTGATTCCATAATCTTGCCATAGGGTAACAACTATTATAAAGTTGTTAAGAGATTAATTCACTGAAGTGTTTATGATAGAGTATTTAGGGGTTGCTTAGAATTCTTCTGGGTTTTAGGTGGTTTTGTGGTGCGTTGTTTTGAACTGTGGTGTTTTAATTTCTTTTTAAACATATAGTAAAATATCAACTCATCACATCATTAACAGTTAAGACAGAATGTCTCAGAAGTGCCTCTTCCCCATCTCCTTTATAAAAAGTGATATGTGTATTCTCACTTCTGCAGTGCTTACCTGCTCCGCGCATTTTAACAGAAGCTCATTTTTCTTCTGAACTTTTCTCCAATTGTTATGTATGTTTAAGTTTGTCCCTCCTGCAATAGAATGAACCTCACAAGGGCAAAGGCTTCTGTCAAATTTGTGTTCTATTTCTTAGTAAATAATTATCACACAGATTTCTTTGAGTACAGTTCTAAGCACATAGTAGGTCATCCCACTGTTACATACTGGCTTGAATAGGCTGAAGATGACTAATTTTGTATTTGCTTTTCAGGATCATTGGCATACAGTAAAATGCTCCTCTCTGAAGTCTACAGTGTGTTGACTTTTTGAAACCCATTAACCAACACTCAGATGAAGGCGCAGAGTATGTTATCATTCCCTAAAGTTGTGTTTTTTTTTTTTTCCAGTTTTTGGCTGGGGCTGGGTTTGACCCCGCTACCCATGTATATAGGATGGGCGCCCTACTCACTGAGCCACAAGTGCCGCCCAGCGCAGCTATTTTTTGTTGCAGTTTGGGCTATTTTTTGTTGCAGTTTGACTGGGCTGGGTTCAAACTCACCACCCTCGGTATATAGGGCTGGCGCCCTACCCACTGTTCGGTAGGGGCCTCTGAAATAACTTGAAAAGATAAATTAAACAAAAATAACCTTAGAGCGACAATGAATAGCCTTCTGAGCAAATAATTCAATATTATGGTCCATAATAATTAGTCCTTGAAAGAGACTATAACAAATAGTATCACTCTGGGTTCTTGAGTAATATAATCATTAACTTTTTTATGACTTTTTCCATCTAACTAAATATTTCCCATGACCTAACATCTGTAACTGTAACTCAGTAACTGTAAATATGTCTTGCTGGAATACTATAAAAGAGCTTTGTGGGAAAGACCTGGGGAGGGGGACCTCATGGCCTGTCGAGTTCCCCCTTCTGGCTAATAAAATTCCTTTCCCTATAATCTTCGGTGA
>CAUYQV010087045.1:0-41937 GCA_963574575.1 Galagoides demidoff | reverse complement strand
AAGCTATCCCCCTGGGTAGAGTGCCATGGCATCACAGCTCATAGCAACCTCCAACTCCTGGGCTCAAGTGAGTCTCCTGCCTCCGCCTCCCAAGTAGCTGGGACACAGGCGCCCGCCACAACGCCCGGCCATTTTTTTTTTTGGTTGCAGCCATCATTGTTGTTTGGCGGGCCCGGGCTGGGGATTCAAACCCGCCACCTTAGGTGTATGTGGCTGGCGCCTTAGCCACTTGAGCCACAGGCGCTGAGCCGAAACATTTTCTTCTAATACAAGTGCACAAGAGATGGCTTTACCCCCATCCTATACTCTTCCCAGAGCCTCCCCTGGTCCCCAACACTAAGCCCATCCTGGAGTCTCAAGGGTAGGGTGTGGCTTGGGACTGGTTGTTTTCAAATATCCAAATGTCCTGAGTCTGAGTTTCCCATGGGACATGTGTATTTGGATGTCCAGGAACAGTGGGATGCAGGGGACAGCCCACAGGAAAGAGAAGAATTTGAACATTTGTGGACGGTCAGTGCAAATGGAAAATGGTGCCATCTTTGTGGGCAATGGTTTGGCAATTCCTCAAAAAGTGAAACACAGAATGACCGTAAGACCCAGCAAGTCCACTCCTAGATTTGTGCCCAGAGTGACTGAAAACAGAGACTCAGACAAATATTTGTACATGTATGTTCACAGCAGCACTATTCGTAGTCAAAAGTTGGGACAACCCACATGTCCGTTAGCAGACGCATGGATAAACAAATGTGGTCAGTCCGTACAACGGAATATTACTCACCCACCAAAAGGGATGGCGTTCTGATACATGCTACAGTTAAGTGAAAGAAGCCACGCAGCAAAGGACAAATATTGTATGATTCTGCTTTTCTGAAATATTAAGATTCTTAGAGACAGGAAGTAGATTAGAGGTTAGTTACCAGGGCAGAGTGGAGGGCTTATTGTTTTATGGATACAGAGATCTGGTTAGGGATGATGAAAAAATTCCTGAAATAGTAGTGATGGGAGTATAACACTGTAAATGTAATTAATGCTGCTGAATTGTATACTTAAACGTGGTTAAAATGATAATTTTTATGCTATGTATATTCTATCACATAATGTCTTTTTAAAAAGAAGGGTGGAAATCTGAATTTGGTAGTTAACAGTGTCCAGATGGTAGTCAAGGCCTTGGGGAAAGGATGCAATTGCCCAGGGTGGACGTGAGACAGGCAGGCACACAGCCTGGGCCAGGGCCCTGAGGACCTTCCCAGTTGAGAGGTGGGTTGAGGGAGATTAAGAGGGAGTGGCTGGTGCAGTGGGAGGACAACCAGAAGAGTGTTGTCCTAGAAGCCCGGTACATTAGTCAGCACTCCTAATTGCAAATGACAGAATGTAACTTGAATTAGTTTGGGTGCACAGGGGAATTTATAGGTTTATAGACACATGGGATGGATGGGATTTTGCATAAGGATCTTCTTGCACAAGCTACCAGCATCTCTGAGCTCATGTTTTCCCAAGTTATGCCACCACTTGCTTCCCTTAGAAACCATTGCAATCACCTGGGGGACTAGCTCTAATTGGCCTCTCCTGGAGCACGTATCCACCCTGAGGACCAGGGGCCAGGACAGGCTGGCAGTTGACTTTGAAGCCCCAGTTTAGAAGAGGAGAAGTCCTGGTGGGCAGAAGAAAGAGGGCCCATGGCACGGGAAGAGACTCTTGAGAAGGATGGCCATCTACCCGGTGAAATGCCTCTTCACCCAAGACGTGACCTGGAAAGCATCCACTGGGCTTAGTGACAAAGGCATCGTGGGTGAACTTGGCAAAGGTGGGGCAGCTTGAGTGAAGTGATGGTGACAGAGACAGATTATAGCTGGTGGGTGAGCGAATGGGAGGAGGGGAAGGATTGACAGTAAGTTCAGACGTGTTTCAGGAAGCATAATGGTGAGAGCCTGGAGAGAGATAAGGAGGTAACCGCAGGGGTCATGGGGTCAGGGAAGGGTTTGGTGTTTGTTTGATAGATGAGAAAGAGCTGAGTGTGCTTAAATGCCGAGAGAGCAGGGGAGAGGTAAAGGGTGCAGACACAGGAGAAAGCAAGGAGGTGCTGGGAAAGGGGATCCTAAGTACAGGATGGGGGATGAGAGAATTAGCAGGGGACACGCCCCTCTGGGCTGCAGGAAAGGAGGATGGTGAGGATGTGGCTCCGAGTGGTCTGCAGGTTTGATGGCAGTGAGAGGGGAACATTCTTCTCAGATAGCTCCTTCTTCCTCTAAGAAATAAGATGTGGGTAAGATAGAATGTTTGAGGAGAGGGGAGAAATTGAGAGGGCTGCCCCCATGGACAATAGCGGACAAACCGAAGCAGGATGTGTCAGGTGGCGCTGAGAGCCCAGGGGGGCCTGGAGAGCGTGAATTTGTAGTGGCCTCCCTGTTGGGTCATGTCGTTTACGCCAGCAGAGCGCAGCCAGGGAGTAGGGATGGAAAAGCCCAGTTGGATTGATCAGGGCCTGGAGTTTGGCTCAGTGGATGGGGGATTGGCAAGAGAGCAATTTATTCCAGGCCTGGTCTGAGCAAATATTTTTATGTTACCTGCATACTGGAAGTAATTATCGAGAATGCATTGCCAAACCAGCCAGGTGCTCTTCCTGTCCTCAGAGAGTCCCAGGTCTGGGGGGGAAGGCAGCTCCCGTGAGTGTTGAGGGGTGATGGTAGGGATGCCGTGGAGCTCAGGCCTAGGCTGGTTGCAGAAGGGAGGGGACGTAGGATTGGGAGAAGGTCACAGGGTCATGTCTGGAGGTGCCTATGAGGCTGTGGGCAGGTGTTGGAGGGAGGAGCTGGGTGCGAGGGCTGGGGCAGGGGCTGTGGTCAGGCGTGGGATGGCCCGCACCTGTACTGCTGTTTCCTCCTTCCCTCTTGCCACAACCTGTACTTCTCCAGTCCAAGTCTGAGCCTCCTGCTGGGTTCTGGCTCCCACTCCTTCAGGTTCTTTTTTGCACTGTCCCTCCCCTACTGGGTTAATTCCACCATTATTTAAACATGCCCAGGGCTCTCCCATGGTAAAAAAAATAAATCATCTCTTGCCTCCCAATTCTCTTTCAATGAACCTTCTCGCAGGCACATTCTCTGGCCAGTTGTCCAAATCTGTTTCCTGTTATTTGGCCCCCGTTTCCCCTCACCTTGCTGGGACCTGGTTTCTGCATCTTATTTGCTACAGATGATACTCTTACACAGGTACCAGTGACTATTTTATTAATAAAATGGACACTTGGCTGGGCATGGTGCGGTGGTCAATGCCTATAATCCTAGCACTCTGGGAGGCCAAGTCAGGTGGATTGCTTGAGCTCAGGAGTTTAAGACCAGCCTGAGCAAGAGTGAGACCCTGTCTCTACTAAAAAATAGAAAAACTATCCTGGCGTAGTGGTGGGTACCTGTAGTCCCAGCTACTTTGGAGGCTGAGGATAGAGTTGGGCTCAAGCCCAAACAAGAGTTGTGAGCTATGAGGCCATGACGTACCTACCCAGGGTAAAAGAGTGAGACTCAAAAAAAAAAAAAACCCCTGCAGACACTTTCCAGTCTTTGATTTCGCCCACACCAGTGTTTGGCCCTGAAAATCACTCTCTCCTTCTAGAAAACACTTTTCTCTTGGCTTCTGTGCCATCATCTTCCTCCTCAGTGCTGTCATGAGATGTCCCTCCTGTGTACCCCACCCTTGGTTCCACCACATGGTCTTTGCATGTGCAGCCTCTCCCTTAGGGCTCTTCTCATTTCAAAACCCCCCCCCCATCTCTGTACTATCTGCTTCCATCTCCAGGCTCAAGCCACTACCAACCACAGAGACCCACATAGTTCTCCAAATTAAAAGCAGCCTTCCATGTTCCCAGTCCCCGGCTAACTTGAATACATCAGCTTTTTGTGTGGTTCAAATAATCATGCACTTTATTAACTGAATTGCTTTACATTTTAAACATCAATAGTGTATAAAAACATATTAGGAAGTATTATTCCTTCTTTCATATCTGATAAAGCAATTGTATTTAAAATTTTATCATTTTTCTGTACCATCTGAGTTTACATCCTTAGAGCATTGTTATCAACATTTTACAAAACATAAACACTTTATTTCTGTGCAAGTTATTTGGGACAAGGTGCTTTTTGAATCTGTATATGATGCTGGAAATTTTGTTCTGTGCTTGGTTGCATAACATTAGGTTACATAAATTGAAAAAAATCCAGTAGGCGTGTACTTGTCATCTCTACAACATAACCACTTCCTTTATTTATTTTTTCATTTTTTTTGAGACAGAGTCTCACTATGTCACCCTCGGTAGAGTGCGGTGGCATCACAGCTCACAGCAACCTCAAACTCTTGGGCTTAAGGGATTCTCTTGCCTCAGCCTCCCAAGTGGCTGGGGCTACAGGCACCCACCACAATGCCTGGCTATTTTTTGGTTGTGGTTGTCGTTGTTTGGCAGGCCCAGGCTGGATTCGAACCTGCCAGCTCTGGTGTATGTGGCTGGCGCCCAAGCTGCTGAGCTACAGGCATCAAGCCCCTTTATTGTTTTTAAGCTTTTTTTTTTTAAAGGGCTTGCTCACAAAGGCAATACTTGCAATTGGAAGGTCCTACTCCCAGCCATAATGACTAAATCTATGTGAAATGTCTTTGCCTTCATTTTCTTTTGTGATTCTGCCAAGCAACCTCCATGAATATCCAAAACTTCATTGATTGAGGTTACATCAGGCTAATGAGTTTCCCCCAAAGAGCGTTTTGTTGTTCAAAATGTAATAATTGAGAGCGTGCCCCCCGTAATGCAGGAGACTTTGTAAGAACTTGCATATAAGGCAAACTCTTCCTACCTGAGCAAAATCTTATTCTATATTCAGGAGTTCATGGCTCTCAGATCAATAGCTCCTGACTAGTCCTTTCCCCTCACATTACAGCCTCGTTTCTCCCTGGGTGCCAGCGGTAGGTCAGTTGACCCATTTTCACTGAGTGCCTACAATTGTTCTAGGTGCTGTGGCCTGAGGCAGGGAACATGACAGGGTCCCTGTTCTCAGGGAGAACATCCCAATGGGAAAATAAAGAGGACATGTAAACAAGTAAGAAAATTTAATGTTAGTAAATGCTACAAAGAAGGTAAAATGAGATCATGTGTGGTGTGCACTTTTGGGCAGGGTGGCTCAGACAGGGCTTCCTGGAAGAGGGGAAGTCTGAATTGGGATGTAAATGTTGAGGAAACAGAGGGTCAAGCTCGGTGTGGGGGTGGGGAAGAGCCTTGTCAGCAGAAGCGGGTATGAGGACCCTGAGATGGGAGAAGGCCAGGTAGCCAGGGCCTAACCCTGGAGGGCCTCGCAGGCCATGATAAAGAGTTTATATTATTTTAATGTTTCTGGCCATGATTGGAAGCCACTTGCTAGAAAGAAAGGCTTTCAGGGTGCTGTGTGGAAGAAGAATTTCAGGGGAACAGAGTGGAGGTAGAGGGACCCATGGCTGCAAATGTCCAGGTGTTGGAGTGGGTTGGCGTGGGATTGAAGAACTTGGAAATAATAAGTAACCAGAGTTTGAATATAGCACAGCATGTCCCCAAAGTCATACATAGGCAAATGGGAAATTATAGCTAAATGTACATTTATTTACAGAATATTCATTATAAAATTTTACAAAATGTAGAGGTACGTGTGGCGACTTTTGGTGCACCCTGTATTTTGGAACTATAGTCAACCAAACTTGCTAATGATGTGGTTGTGATTATAAGAAAAGAGACTGTAGAATAGTGATTTTCAACTGATGTGCCGTGAAAACTTTCAAGATCATTAATTAAGTATTTTGGAAAGAAGTTCAAAGCACAGTAAGTATGTTCTTTTTTTGGATCATCATAATTTAAGTGGGCCGGGGAAGTTTAAATATAGGTTCAAGTGTGCTGTGAGATAAAAAGGGTTGGAAAACCCTGATCTAGATTTTTGAATTGAGCAGCTGGGGTTGTCTTCTGAGGGAAGCCTGGAGAGCACGTGTGTCTGTCCTCAGCAAGGGAGTTCGGGAGTTCTATTTTATTTTATTTATTTATTTATTTATTTTGAGATAGAGCCTCAAGCTGTCGCTCTGGGTAGAATGCCGTGGCATCACAGCTCACAGCAACCTCCAAATCCTGGGCTTAAGCGATTCTCTTGCCTCAGCCTCCCGAGTAGCTGGGACTATAGATGCCCACCACAATGCTGGGCTATATTTTGGTTGTAGTTGTCATTGTTGTTTGGGGGCCTGGGCTAGATTCGAACTCACCAGCTCTGTGTATGTGGCTGGCGCCTTAGCTGCTTGAGCTACAGGTGCCGAGCCAGGGGAGTTCCATTTTACATGACCAACAGGAAGTTGTATACATGAGCCCGATGCTCACGGGAGTGGTTAGGTCTGAAGGCACCAGTGTGGGAGTTGTCAGCTTGTAGATGGTTTTACGGATGGTACTGGATAGGATCACTGAGGGGAAAATGGAAACAGAGGAAAAAGAAGAGTGGAGAACTGGGCCCGGGGTGTCTTGCTTTTAGGGATTAGGAAGAGGAAGAAGAGGCATCCATGGAGGTTGAGAAAGACACGTGGATGAAGTTGGAAGCCAAGGGAAGACAGAGCTTAGGGAGCGAGCTCTCAAAGGCCAGATGTGGCTCAGGGAGTAGAACTGACCACTGGGTTTGCTGACATGGAGGCCACTGAGGACCTTGACTAGAGCAGTCCTCACTGGAGTGGGCTAAGTTGTTGAGGGAACAGAGTCAGCTTTTAGTGGATCTCCTGGTTTTGTCAGCCAAGCAGTAGCCAGAGCAGGATGGGCTGTCAAGAGGGAACTCTAGGCTCAGCGCCCGTAGCACAGTGGTTATGGCGCTAGCCACTTGCACTGAGGTTGGCGGGTTCAAACCTGTCCTGGGCAAGCTAAACAACAAAACATAGCCAGGTATTGTGGCAGGCGCCTATAGTCCCAGCTACTTGGGAGGCTGAGGCAAGACAATTGCTGAAGCCTAAGAGTTTGAGGTTGCTGTGAATTATGACACCACGGCACTCTAGTGAGAGCAACATAGTGAGACTCTGCCTCAAAAAAGAAAAAGAGGGCACTCTAAAAGGAGAGAGCTCAAAACATTACAGTGTATTCACAGAAAGGGGAACTGTGAGGATGGAGACACACAGCTGCCGAGCACCATCCCGTAAGGTGGACGTGCACATGGGTGGGGTGGGGTGGGGGGGACAGGGAACTCAAGGGACTGAGAAGATGGGTGCTGATTTTCAAACGGTGCACCACAGCATGCTGGTGTGCCTTGAGAGGAGCTTAGGAGTGCCACGAAAAATTTTCAAGATCATTAATTAAATTATTTTCGTAAGAAGTTCAAAGCACAGTAAGTAATATTCTTTCTTTTTCCTCTTTTTTTTTTGATCAACATAATTTAAGTGTGCTGTGGAAGTTTAACTATAGGTTTAAGCGTGCTGTGAGATAAAAATGATTGGAAAACGTTTTAATGGGCTAGGGTGTTGGGTGGGAAGTCATCAAGAAATGGTAAGTTTCTTGTAGCAGAAAGACAGCAAGCCGGGGCTGAGACTGGATAAGACGGAGTAACCAGGGCATCTCACTTATCCCTGAGGCTCAACACATCTGAAACTGAAGTCATCCGTATCTTGTACTGCAGTTAACAGCGCCACCCTCCAGAGCCAGAAACCTGGGTGTCACCTCGATCCCCACACCCAAATCACCACACCACATCTTTTTGATTATATCTCGTAAACATTTCTTAAATCCAGCCACTTCTGTCAGGCCCCACGGTGCACACCCTAGTTCAGGCCCTTGTTGTTTCTTGCTCAGAATATTGCATCAAATTCCGAGCAGTGAGCTTGTAGTGTAGACCATCTACAAGCTGATGACTCCCCTGCCTTGGCCCCTCCATGCTGTGGCCAGAGACTTGGTAAATTAGATCTTGTCACTTCTGTGCTGAGTCTCTCCAGGGATTTGTTGTCTTTAGGATAAAGTCCAAGATCATGAACAAGGACTTACAAAGAAAACACTGCATGATCCAGCCCCATGTACTCAACCTGACTCTTGCACGGGGCCCCCACCTGTCCCAAACCCTCCTGGATTTCTTTCAGTCTTTGTCATTAGATTGGCTGCCCCTTGTTGTCCTCAATCCCACTGCTTTTGCTTGGTGGCAGTGTGATAAGTCTGAGGGGGCATCCGGGCATCTTTCCTGGATGCCTGGGTGTCAGCTCCTCCTCCTGCCCTTAGCATCCTGGCTCCCTCCATGCTATGAGTTGGGGAGTTGCCCTGTTCTCTGGGACATCAGCTCCATGAGGTCAGGGACCATGTCTAATTCTTCCCAGACAAATCCTTAGTACCTAATGTGGAGCTTTCACATAATAAATGAATAATAAATAACAAAGATTTCTAGGAATGGAAGGTTCCAGAGGAAGAGAAGATCTGGGTGGTGACAAGGTCTGGGCATGGTCCTGTGAGTGGGTAGCTGAACATCATGGAGGAGGTGGTGCTGGGGGCAAGAGGACAGGGGGATGCACCAGGTTGTGGGGGAATAGCAGGAGGAGGAGCCCTGGGGCTACCGGCTCAGTCTTCAGTGAGTGCAGATGGCAGCAATGGAAGCAGGAGAGAGAGAGAGAGCAGAAGGGGAGGCAGGGGCCGGAGCAACATGGGGATTTTTCAGGAAGGTAAAGATGGGTAGGCCTGAGGGTGGTGAAATCAGTGTGCGGCTGGGGATAAGACAGTCCAATGGCTGACATGGTTCTTAGAGGATGCATTTCAGCCCCCTCCGGAGGCTCTGCCTCTCTCAGTGGTACAGGACTTTAGGTCTTGGGACTAGCATCCAGGGATATCAGGTCCTAGAATGAGCTCACTGTGTGATGGGCCCATCCCTAGAGGAGGATTGGGAATCTTGGGGTGGGGGAAGTTGACTGTGGCTCATCCCCTGGCCTGCAGGGGGCACTACCTTGGTCTGAGCAGTGTGGGGCTGTCCATCTCACTCAGACCTGCACTCCTGGGCTGGGTGGTCACAGCTCTGGTCTGGGACAGAGGTGGGAGCTACCCTTATTCCCCGAGTCAGAAGTTCAGGAGATGGCCTGGGTGCCTTGCATGTCCCCTGGACTGGGAGCCTCCCTGCCCCAGCTGCTGTGAATACTGGCTGCTCATGGCTTATGGCTGCCCTGAAGAACTGAAGTTGACTGAGCCAGAGGCTTATCCTCCCCTCTTCCTGCCATCTTTCCAGCTGACAGGGTGGCCTGAAGCCAATAACTGACTGAAATCTGGTGAGATTTATGGTCCAAAGCCCCTAAGTCCCATGGGGACCAGGCTGAGGCTAGGTCTCCGTGAGCCCTCCTCCTCCAGCCTCACCTGCCCACCATCCTCTCCCACTTCCTTTGCTCCTTCCTTCACCCGCACACTAACCCCTGCCTCTGGCTCTGCTACCAGGGAGCCTGACACCAGAGGGTGGCCCTGCTTTTGGCCCATAATCGAGGTGGGCATGGAGGGGACACAGACCCAATATGCTCAGTGGATCTGTGTGGGCTTGGCAAGCCCCTCCCCTCTCTAGGCCCAAGTGTGCTTTCCTACACACGAGACCTTTGGGCTGGTTTTAGTTAAAATAGCAGCAACAAAAACGGAGCACACGAGCAAACACACACTTTACTCAACTCCCCAGGCTAGGTGTGGTGGAGGATTCAGATAAACATGACACAGTTCCTTCCCGCGAGCAGCTCATGGCCTATTTACTCATTTAACAAACATTTATTGAAGGTGTCCGGGGACCTGGATGACTCAGCGTCCTGCCCAGGGAAGGGCTCATGGACTGACCATTTCAATTTTGGAAGCATGGCAGAGGCACAAGTGAGGCTGGCGCATGGAAAGGGGGTGGGGGGTTAGACTATCCTTGAGACTTGAGGGATGGTCACAGAGGAAGGAGGGTCACAGAGGAGGCAGGAAGGGCATTTCAGGCAGAAGGAACAGTGTGACAAAGTGACAAAGGCATGAGGCATGACATATTGTGCATGCTTGTGTGCTTGGTGAACCATGAACCCTTTGGTATTGCTGGTAGGTAAGGAGGAGGGAGGAAGCAGGTGGAGTTGGGGCGTCAGCAGGGCCCAGTCGAGGGCATCAGGGGTGGTGATGGAGGGAGGATTTTTAAAGCAGGGGGAATGAATGACTTGGTCAGATGCATACATAGATCAATCACTGCGTCTTGGTGATGGAGGGCAGATGGGAGAGATTCTGTGGTTAGTTTTTGAGGGAGAGAAAGGTGGATTTGGGAAGCTGTTAGTGGCTGGAAGCCATAGGATTTGGTGCTGGTGGGGATGTTGGATGGGAGGGATAAGGATGACAGGCCAGCTTGTGGCTTGGACAGCTGGAGGGATGGCAGCACCCTGCAGGATAGAGTGGGGCAGCTGGGAGGAGAGGTTCAGGGGCAGTTGAATAGGTTAGTTTGGGAGCTGCCAAGGGTGAGGTGTCTGTGGCCTCCCAGGGAGTTGTCTGGTGGGCAACTGGTGGGACCCAGGGGCAGGTCCAGGCTCAAGCGAGTTTGGGGAGTTGTCAAGGTCTGAGCGGAGGTAGGCAAGGGGGATGAGGCTGCTCAGGGAATGTGTGTCCGTGGAAAGAATTCCATAGCCTTGAGGAATCGTGAAACACCTTTTACCTCTAATGTTCTCAGTGGGGCGTGGCCTGTGGGGACATGCCTTCAGGACACCCCAACAGACCCTGTCTCTGACTTGCTCTCAGCACTGGTCCCTCCCACCTCAGAGGGGCTCACTCCCCAGGACCTGTGCTGGGTGGGAAGGCAGTAGCCTAGTGGACATGCTTGGAGAACTGCCTCCTGGGAATGGGGCCTCCCAGGTTCCCCTTCTCCTGCCTTGTCCAGCTGGCTGCAGAACCCAGACTCCTCCAGAGTGGCCTCTGCGTTTGGGCACTTTCCAGACCTTCTGTGTGTGCAGTGGGGGTGATGGTGAGCTTGGATCTGAGTTCCTGGCACTCAGGTGCCCACTGAGTTTGGTCTTGGCCTCCTTTCCAAAGTCATTTGATCCCCTTGCTTTCCGACCCACCACTGCCCACCTAGTCTATAAAGTATGGCAAAAATCACATTTATTAAGACTTTTGACGTACCCTACTGGCATATACAGCCTTCCCCAAGTAGCCATGAGCCTCATTTCCCAGAGACTCAGGACCCAGGGACCAAGCTGCCTCCCACATTGGCCCCGAGTGAGCTTCCTGAGCTCCACAGCCTGTCCTGCTTCAGAAAAGATGCCACTGCCCTTGTCCATTTTCCTGGGTGGCCTTGGGGAACATGAGGGGGTGACGCGGGGATCCTACCTGCCAACCTTGCAGGTTATGGATACCCACCTGCATCCATGGGGGCTGACCCGGCCTTCATTAGGACAGAGTTCCCGTCCTCAGGGTGCCCTCCCTGGGAGAGGACATATGGTGGGCACGTATCAGGTAAACAACCCTGGCGCCGCCGAGACCGCCGGCGCCTGGGGCCGAGGAGCTCCATGCACCTCTTGCCCACCAGGTAGAAGACCTCACAGAGGTTGAGCAGGATGCAGATAGCAGCTGTGGTCACCATGAAGTAGGTGAAGACCTTCTTCTCTGTGGGTCGGGAGATGTAACAGTCCACGGTGTGAGGGCAAGGTGCCTCGGAGCAGGCCACCACTCGGGGCATGTCGTAATCCCGGTAGAGGCGGTGGAAGATGTACAGGAAGGTGGAGTCAACGGCGGCCTTGAAGATGAGACTCAGGAGGTAGGTCCACCAGAGCCCACCACGCTTCTTGGTCGGGTTGTCATATAGGGACCGGGCGTTGGGCCCATGTTTCAGGCGGTGCTTCCGTTCCCGGTCCTCACGGTAGGCCACGTGCATGACCACGAGTAGCGAGGGGCACGTGACCAGGATGAGCTGCAGGGCCCAGAGGCGCACGTGGGACACGGGGAAGAACTGATCGTAGCAGACGTTGGGGCAGCCGGGCTGCTTGGTGTTGCAAACAAAGTCCTTCTGCTCATCGTCCCATACGTCCTCAGCTGCCACCACGAACACCAACACACGGAAGATGAAGACCACAGACAGCCAGATGCGGCTCACTGCCGTGGAGTACTTGTTCACGCCGCTCAGGAGGCCCTGCAGAAACGCCCAGTTCATGTTGTCTGTGGCCTCACGTGGGTAGTCTACACCTGGGCACCGCTCACTCAGGCTCCAGGAGCTCTGAGGCCAGAGGGGAGCCGTAAGATGGTCGCTCTTATCGATGGCTCAATTGATAAAACCCTTTCACAACCACTGTGTCATCATGTCCTCACTCCTAATAAGTCAAAGGGATAAGGACTGTCCTTGTCCCCATTTATCAGGGTGGAATCTAAGGCTCAGAGCACCCGCCCAACACTCCACAGCTGAAAGTAGCAGAGCTGGTCTTGAACCTTGGTCTTCAGGTTCCAAAATCAGGGTCTATTTTAGTCTACAAAGTAATAGATACATGTGAAGATAATCAGCCTGCATTGCCATGCCAGACAGCCTCTTTTACCCCAAGTTTCAGCCCACGGTCACACGACTTCTAAAGAGATAGTAAGAAGGCTTGGATTAGATGACCCACTCTCCCATCAGCTGCTAGGGCTGGACCAGGGCAAGAGGGAGTGGGAGTGTATTCTTATCACCTGTTACATTCATCCCACATTTACTGAGTGACAACATGAGCCTGCCTTGTGCTGGACACAGTCATGTCATCCCCTTGGAAGATCCTGGAACAGTCTTCATCCTTATTCTTCCTGTCTGGCTCCTGGAAGGTTCCCTGCCCTGACATTTACTCCCAAACTAAAACAGAAGCTTTTTGGAATCACTGTGGCCTGGCATTATCTCTACTACCCCTGATCGGTGCTAGGACCTGAGGGCTGACTGTCTGGACCACAGTGGGTGCCTCTGGAATTCCAACCATTCATTCCAGCTTTAGCTCCCTGGGATGGGACAGATGCCAGGTTGCGGCTTGGTCTGTTCCCTACCACTTTTTCTCTCCCAGGGATACTCCCTGTCTGCTTAGTAGTCGTCTGCTGGGAAAGTCTGTTCAGGCCCCATCCTGTGCACTCCAACCTCCACACCCGTTGCCTGGAGTCCCCATCATGTTCCATTCCCAAGTTCTTCCCTTCCCTCCTTTGTCCTTGACTCAGTCTCAGCCTCTCCTTGGGACACTTCTGACTTCCTTGAAGTCTGGTCCACAGCCTGAGGGCCCCTGGGTTCCTCAGCCCTGCTTGTCCCTTGCTTCCCAGATCAGTCTCCTGCCCTATTTGGTCCTCACCCTTCTTGGGTCCAGTAGCTGCTCTCCTGTCCCTGTGCTTGCCGATTTGCCGGTCTGCCCACGGGCCTCCTGGAGGCAACTTTTGTTCCTCACCTGCTGGGTGGGGCTTTCTGAGCCAATGAGCCAAGCGAGAGTGATTGGGTGGGCAGGAAGGAGGGCGGACTTCCCCAGCCTCAGAGCAAACACCTGCGGCTTTTTTGGCCCACGTCTTCCTTCTATCCAGCTGGGCATGGCTGGGCCTGGCTGGGCCTGGCTCCCAGGTGGCTAGGTATGTGGGTGAGATGCAGGGGGGTGCAGGGGCCTGATATCATTATACCCAGGGGACTAACCCTGTCCCTTTCTGTTGTCCCATGGTCTCTGCCTCCTTGTCCTCAGGCCTCTCTTCTGCCCTTTCTCCTAGTCCTTAGCTGCTCAGATCTGTGAAAATAAGCAACCTTGATTCGGTTCAGAAGTGTATCCTGTCCTGGTGGGGAAATTTCTGGGGACTAGAGCCTGGGCTGCTCTTAGAATATGTAGGGGACAGATAGGTTGGCTATGGCTTTTCTAGATCAGGGTATCTGCTGCCCCAATGGTGCCAAAGAATGTAGGTTGGCAGCATGGAATGTCCCAGCTGGCCCATGGCCAGGCACAGACTCACTGTCTGTCCCCAGTGAGCCTGGGCCTCTGGGGAAGGCTCCCCAGAAGCTGGAGTGTGACCCTACCTGTGTTGCAGGGGAGCCTGGGGCCTGTGTCCTGGCTGGGACAGTGAAGGTTAATGTGCACCCGGGGAGGGGCTCTTTGCCTTATGTTCACAAGCATTTATCGAGTACTTCCTAATACCAGTGACTAACATTTATGTGTCCTTTCACAGCTGGCTAGTCCCCAGCCATCAACTCATCAGACCTCACAATAACCCCACAGGCTACGTATTATTAACCCATTTTGGAGAGGAGTTAAAGTCACTTTCTCAGAGTCCCAGTGGAACTTGGGTCTGTGTGCAGGTGTTCTGACTCCAGAGCCCATGAACTTCCCCCTGTAAGACACCGCTCCCCGAGGGCTAAGCTCCACAGGCTTGAACTTGCAATGGGGATAAAGGCAAGACTTGAGCATGAGCAAGCAGCAGGGTCCCCAGGAATGCTGGTGGGCCCCTTATCTGGCTGGATCAAGTACAGCCCTCTGCAAGGGCAGGGAGGTAGGCACAATGAACTGATGAGAGCCACCAAGGCCAGACAACAAAAGGACACTTGGCAATCAGCAAATGTGTTGGATTTTATTAAGCCCTGATGTGGGCCACACACACCAAAGGTGCTTGCACACCTGTTCTCTGATGAAACCCTCCTTACAGCACCCCAGTGAGGTGGTGCTCAGTATCTCTGCTTTATAGACAAGGAAACCGAGGTGCAGAGCAGTGACCCTGAGGTGCAGAGCAGGGTGCCTTACTCACAGCCACACGCTGGGGCAGGTGGCCAGACCCGAGGCCTAGGAATCAGACCCCTGGCCTTTTGCCTGCCCCCTTCTCACAATTTAGCACCCTCACTCCCGGGGGGCACCTAGGAGAGACGCTGGAGCCTTCCAACCTTGGCCTGACCTGTCAGCCCAGTCCAGGCAGCCCCTCACAGGATGGTTCTCGTCACGTAGTCTCGAGGGTGGTCTGGTAGGAGAGGAGGAGGAGTGTAAGAGCCCAGGAAGATGAGGTCGCCTGAGAGGAGGTCGTCCTGTTTGCAAGGAGAGGCAGCCCAGTGCAGGTGGTGCCCCGAGCACATGGTATGAGCACGTCTCACTGCCCAGCACTCACGGCACCTCTTGCCCACCAGGTAGGTCAGCTCCACGAGGTTGAGCAGGATGCAGATGGCGGCCGTGACCACCATGAAGAGGGTGAAGATGTTCTTCTCGGACGGCTTGGAGATGAAGCAGTCCACTATATTGCCACACGGAGTTGCGTCACACTTGACCACGCGAGGGAGGGTATATTGGGGGTAGAAAGAGTGGAACACATAGAGGAAGGCGATGTCCACCCCAGCCTTGAACACCAGGCTGCAGACGTATGTCCACCAGAGCCCACCCCGCTTCTTGCCAGGGTCCAGGTAGAAGCGTCCACTGGTCTCCCCAGTGGCCTCTTGGTACTTCTTCTCTCGAGCCTTGCGGTAGGCCACGTGCATGACCACGAGCAGCGAGGGGCACGTGACCAGGATGAGCTGCAGGGCCCAGAGGCGCACATGGGACACGGGGAAGAACTCGTCGAAGCAGACGTTGGAGCACCCGGGCTGGCGGGTGTTGCAGTCGAAGTCCTTGTGGTCATCACTCCACACGCGCTCGGCCGTCACCAGGTACACCAGCACCCGGAAAATGAAAACCAGGGACAGCCAGATGCGCCCAAAGGCTGTGGAGTATTTGTTGACCCCACTCAGGATCCCCTCAAAGATTCCCCAGTTCATGATGGACCCAAGCGTTGGCTGCTCCTACAAGGAAATGATAATAATAAATAATTTTCCATGTTTATGAAATACACGCTCTGGGCATTTCGTAGAAATAGGTCATCGCTTATAATCTTTACCATGACCAGAGGAACCAGGTCGTTTTACTGTCCCCATTTTATGATTGGAGGCTTAGAGGGGTTATAGAGGTTATGCAATTATCAGGTGCAGAGCTGGCATTGGAGCACCGGTGATTAAGTCCAGAGCCCAACTCTTACCCATAAAAGTGGATGAAGCCGGGTTCCAGGGCACCAAGCATTCCTCCCACCGCCTGACGCCCTGGTCTTGGCATTGTGTGGGGTGAAGACTCAGGGAGTTGGGATGTTCTGCCTTCTCCCTCCCTGGTCTTCCTCCTCAGGGTGCTCAGGCTGGGGATGACTTCTCTCCTTCCTGCTGTCTCCCCTTGGACAGCCCCTCCCACGGGCTGTGGCTGGAGAGGAGGCTGGGACCTAGACCCCAAACTCCTATTTGGTTTAATGCTGTAAATATCCAGGCACTGTGCTGCTCAGGTATGATTCACTTGAGGCAAGGTCAGTAGCTGGAAGGTAAAGAAGGGAGCAACAATTCTCTTTAAACAGTACGCTTCCCAGAATAGCCTGGTACTCCAGTGTTTCCCAAATCAGTGTTCCATGGAGCCCTGTTCCATAGGCTAGCAATAGCAATAGTGAGAGAAAAGGATTCTGTGTCCAAGAAAATTTGGCAAACACTGGCTTTAGCAAAGTGAAAGAAGTCCCTCTGCTCAATTATGCTAATATTAACACATTCATTTTGTGAACCACAGAAAGAGGGACGAAATATGTGGCATTGCCCAAACCCTGCTGACCCCAGAACCCCTTCTGTACCCTGCCCATCTATTATCATCTTGTGGAATGCCTTTGATACAGGGTTCTCCCACTCAGGGCTGGACAGGGACTCCCGTTTCCTAGGCCTGGGGAATTTCATGTAAGTGGGTCTCTTCTGAAGTGGACTCCTTGTGGATTTGCCCAGAGTTGGAGGGACTGGATTCATTTGTTAATACACTCATCAACATTGAAAAGATGTCTTCTAACTACCAAGTCCTGGCCAAGTGTAATTCTCAAGACTTTATATTCCTCTAGAAGAAAAGACCCCCGTGGTGCGAGACTTCTCACTTGGGTCTTTCCCTCTGCCAGAAGCTCTGGTGCTTTTTATTTCTTCTGTATTCCTTTCTGTCTACTAAATCCTATCTTATCGCTGATCTCTGTGGTCCCTGGGTTGGAGACCAGGGGCCTACTGCACAAAGAAATCCCGTCAACACCTTGTTAAGTCACCCAAATGGGAAATGCTGCTCCAGCCAGTTCTGCTGGTGAGTGATGAACTCAGAATGAGGTTTACATCCATTTAAGGATTGTGACTGCTATGCAGAGTGAGGGGTGCCCACATCCTCTGCCTGATTCCCACATGTTGCGGTCTCACCCTGCTATGCACCCAGGACCCCCTGGAGCTTATCTGTATAGCCTCTTGCTTTAACTGGCTCGTGATGCCCTCCCAGTCTGGTCCAGGCTGGAAGTCACCAGGCTGTCCTGAAGCAACATGGTGGTAACAGCCAACATTGGTGGGTATTTATGCTGTGCCAGGCACTGTTCTG
Organism: Galagoides demidoff; assembly: GCA_963574575.1. Lineage (NCBI taxonomy): Eukaryota > Metazoa > Chordata > Mammalia > Primates > Galagidae > Galagoides > Galagoides demidoff. The sequence goes on along the minus strand of CAUYQV010087045.1, from coordinate 24,618 downwards.
AGCACTTTGCATGAATCAATATAGCATTTCACAGCAACCTTAGAAAGGAATGTGATTTTTTTTATCCCCAATTTACAGATGAGGAACATGGAGCAGAGAGAGGTTAGTTCATTTGCTCACTGTTATATTATGTATAGCTAATAAGCAGCAGAGTTCAGATTTAAATTCGGGCTGGATGGCTCCAGAGCCCACTCTTGGGATTGTTCTGGCTTGGGCTTGAGCCCCTTTCCTCAAGTTCTGGTGAGCTGCCTGCTCATCTGGGCCCACCCCATCCTCTTTCTCTTAAATCCTGGGATAGGGAGGCTGGGGGGTCTATTTGCCCCCCTTTCCTGTCTCTCTCTACCACTTGGACATGAGGCCCCTGCTCTGAATCACCAGCCTGTCTGCTCCATCCTGCCTAAGATAGGCGGGACTCCTGGCAGCTTCTCAGGGAACACCCAGAGAGGCCCAGCCCTTAGCCCCAAGGGCTCTCACCCAGGTACCCCACTTGGGGTGGGGAGGGGCGTGGCTTTGCAGGCCTGGGCAGAGCCTCTCCTCCTGCTCAGCACTGTCCCACTCAGCCCTCTCCCACTCAGTTCCTGGCTCCCACCACTGCCCAGCCTGGGAGGGAGGAAGAGCCCAGAGGGGAGAGGGAGGAGTCCCTCCCTCCTCCACCGTCAGGACTCAGGGTGTCTGATGTATCCAGACCGCTTCCCGCTACTCCCCACCAGACAAGTCACTGTCTCCACCATGTGTGCCAAGGGGCAGGGCACATCTGGACACAGATGCCCTTACCTGAGTGGCTATTCCTCAGTGCTCCCCTGGCTCTTGGCAGTGGCAGTGGCAGTGGGACTCTGCAAGTAGCTGGAATTCATGTCCGAACCCGGGAGGGCTTGTGGGGAAGCCTGTTCCTAGGACACAGCCTGGCTGGGTGTGCCAGCCCAGCCTGAGAGGAGGAGGAGCTGTGGCCAGCACTGCCATTGGCTGGGCCTGGTCTCCCCAGACTGCCTCTGAGGAGGCTCAGACAGTTAGGGGTTCACTCCTCCCAGAGTGCTGAGCCTGGAATCCTAGCATCCTCTCGGGGGAGAACCACAGGTCCACCCTGCTTATCTTCCTATCCCTGGCCCTGGTGGGAGGAGCTGCAGCCGGTCCTGCCCTCTCATACTCTTCAGATGTTCTCCATGCTGATTCCCTGGACTCCTCCGGCTTCCATGGGCTGCTCTCAGCTTGTCCTCTCTCTGGTTGCTCCTTGGTGGCTTCTGTTTTTGCGGCTCCAGTTGCCTTTGGGAACTCCATGCTTCCTGGCCCCTGCCCCACGTGCTTTTGCCCCTTTAATGCCCCTAAGAGGACCCCTGATCCCACGTTCCTCCTCACTGGCCCAATTCCTCCTAGGTGGGGGATTTGTACCTAGAGCCCACATGCCTGCATATGGTGCCCTGAATCCCTGCACTGGGGCCCCACACACCTGCATCTCAGCCTCACACCCCTGCATCTGGTGCCCTGCACCCCTGTATTGGGGCCCCCCACCCCTGCATCTGGACCCCGTATGCCTGCATCAGGGCCCTGCATCCCTGTTTTTGGACCCTACACACCTGCATCTGGACCCATAGCCCTGCATCTGGTCCCATACCTCTATATCTGGGTCCACACACTTGCTTCAGGGACCCACAGCCCCTGCAGCTGGGCCCACATGCCTGCATCTGGCCCCATACCCATGCATATGGGACCACACCCCTGTATCTGGGCCCACATGCCTGCATCAGGGCCCCACACCCTGCATCAGGGCCACATAGCCCTACTTCTGGACCCACATGCTTGCATCTGGTCAAATACCCCTGTATTTGGGCCCCACATGCCTGCATCTGGGCCTCACACTCCTGCATCTAATGCCCTGCACCCCTGCATCTGGGTCCCACACACTTCATCAGGGCCCTGCACTCCTGCATCTGGTGTCCTGAACCTGCATCTGGGCCCCTCACCCCTGCATCTGGTGCCCCACACACCTGCATCTGGGCCCCTCACTCCTGCATCTGGGCCCCACACCCCTGCATCTGGGCCCCTCACCCTTGCATCTGTGCCCCACACCCCTGCATCTGGGCCCCTCACCCCGGCATCTGGGCCCCACACCCCTGCATCTGGGCCCCTCACCCCGGCATCTGGGCCCCTCACCCCTGCATCTGGGCCCCACACCCCTGCATCTGGGCCCCTCACCCCTGCATCTGGTGCCCCACACCCCTGCATCTAGTCTCCACCCTCCAGAATCTAGAATCTTACACCCTGGATTTGAATCTCATCCCTGCTAGTTTCTGATCTGTGTAATTCACCTGTTTTCTTCTCTGAACAATGAGCCATCCCACACGTGTGAGGGGTGTCATGAGAGGACAGTGAGCACCATGTGGTGCAATGACTGAATGCACAGACTGGGTGGCCTCAATCCCAGCTCTGCGACTTCCACACTGTGGGCTGCCTCTGCTCGCCCGTGAAAGTGGGAAAATAACAACACCGACCTTATAGGGTTGCTGCATGAATTCACCCCGCCTTGGAGGTAAAGTGCCCAGCACAAAGGAAGCCCTTTCTACAGTTGCTTTTAACATACGTAAACTGCCCAGCACAGGCCTGGCTCGTGGTGGGTATTCAAAAGAATGTTGCTTCCTCTCTCTCTTCCTTATTCCTACACCTTTTCTATCTGAGATGTGGGTCAGGTGGAGGAGGAGGGAGGGAGACACAGACATACTAGAGAAAATCTCATTTGGATGGATGTTGTCTTTGGGTCAAAAAGACCAAACCTGAGCCAGGCAGAGACTATAGGGGAGGCAGAGGAGGTGGGCAGGGGTGCCTGCGGAGGGGTCCTCATTAGTGCACAGACACAGTTTGTTTGCCTAATGAACTTCCAAGATGCCTCATATCAGCAGGTCACACTGGGTTGGAATTCAATAGACAGGGTGTCCGGGAGCCACAAATACCACGCGCCCATAAGCAAGCACATTGTAGTCTCACATGTGCACACTGAGAGGTTATGAACTCAAAGATGAAAGAGTATTCTGAGGTGCGAGATGAAAGGAAAATGGAGGCGCAGTTGTGTGTGGTCAATGTGGCCTTTATCCCACCTGGATGCAGGCGGGATGAAATCAGAAAAGGAATTCCACATGTGGGCAATGGCAGATGGGGCCTTCTACCTGGGCCGGAGGGTGGGGAAAGTGGTCAGGGAGCCCGGGATTGGTCTATTTACTATTTCCTGGGAGGGACGTGCTTCCTAGGATAGGGAGCCTTCCTGGGTGGGTTAGCTCTGCCTCGGCGGGTCGACCCTATCACACACTCTTACGCACAGCTCACACTTATGGGCACAGTGTTGCACACATAGGCAGTGGTGGCTTTATTTTGTTTTCTACTGTTCCTCCATTGTCTAGAACGGTGTCTGCTGTCAAGTTCCCTCAATTCTATTTATTGAATGAGTGATGTATGAAATGCATGCACCTTGCGTATAGAGTCTCACCCATCTCTACTCCTCCACACTCTTTCCAAAAAGTTATTGTCAAATACAGGAGAGAGGAGACATGTAAGTGGATCAGTTATAACACTGTAGGAAGTGGTGTAAAAGATCTATGAGAGAAAGCAGTGTCAAGTTCTGCTAGAGGGAGACCCAAAGAAGGTGATATTTAAGCTGAGTCTTGAAGGATGTATAGGATGAAGTTGCCATGAAGAGAAGAAAAGGAGAGGTTTTTGAGGTAGTGGGCACACAGTATGCACAAGACCTCTATGAAAAATGATGAGACAGAATTAGAGAATGGGCCGGGCAGTGATGAGGGCACCACATGGCAAAGTGCCTAGAAGGTCAACAAAGACTTTCTAGATCAGGCAGGACCTGGATTGTCATGCCGAGTTTGAATTTATCTCGTGTGCTGAGGGAGGCATGGGGAGCTCTAAACAAAACAAGGAAGAAACGTGGTCAGATTGGTACTCTTGATTCTCCTTAGTCACCAGGAACATTGAATTCATGAATACCGAACTATTGCTTCTAGAGATCATGCAAGTTTGGGTTCCTGCGAGGTTCTGTTTGCAGCATTTTTATCAGCTGATCAATACTTTGTTTTACACGTGTTTCTATTAAGGACACCTTATTTAAGATGTATTGCTGACTCATTAATATCAAACTCACAGCCAACACCACTAAAACTCACGTCTGAATGAAGCTAATCTAACACACGTTTTCTCCATGACGCACATCACAGGTTCTTGTGCTTACAGATGCTAGACAGTGGGTTAGCACTATGCTCGGGGGCTATTTTAAACAGCAAAATCACCCCCCCAATAAGAAAACATGATGCTAAATAGATCTCCGACAGGACACGTGTTTACAGTATGAGAGTTGTAGGCAGAGCCTTGCTTGACCTCAGTTAAGAACACGGGCAATAGGCAACTCAAATTTTCTCCCCTCTGTGTGAGTGCTGAGTGGCCACAAAGCGTCTCAAGTATTAGCTCTGGGGTTAGCAATACATTTTAGTGAGCAGGTGCATTCACAATATGCAATCTGTGAATAGTGAAGATCAACTGATGTTTAGAAAGTTCCCTCTGAGAGAAGAGCCTCGAATGGAGGGGCTTGTGAGGCCAATGAAAAAGTTACTGCAATGACCTAGGCAGAAGATAAATAAGAGGGTTAGATTTGGAAAAGAGAGTAGTTGGTGAATACACCTGGCAGTTTGGGGGACTGGCTAGTTGGAGGTGGTGGGTTAGGATGGCTCCCAGGTCCACGGATAGAAATAAGGACTACAGAAGGAAAACAGGGTGTTTGGGGGTGTCTTTGTTTTGTGCTGCTAGAACAGAATACTTCAGACTGGGTGATTTATAAAGAACAGAGGTTAATTTCTTATAGTTCTGGAGGCTGGGAAGTCCAGGAGCAAGGGGCTTGCGCCTGCTTCTTGCTGCCTCTTAACACGGTGGAAGGCATCAGAAAGGTGAGAGAGTGTGAGGGGGGAGGGGCTGACTTTGCTTTTTATAACAAACTCACCCTCAAGATACCAAAACCCACTCCCTTCATAACGATGCTAATCCACCTAACCCAATCACTTCTTAAAGTCCCACTTCTCCAGCAGTGTTGCACTGGGGATTAAGTTTCCAAATATGAACTTGGAGGGACACATTCCAACCACAGTGACAGGTGTGAGTGGGGGAGGTGATGAGTAGCGCAGAGACTGGTGGAGTCAGGGCGTTCAGCGTCACTGGTGCTGAGGAGCAGCCTCGCGGCTGTCCATGGCCAGTAGGTGGCAGCAGAGGCTGCAGTCCTCAGCCCCAGGGCGTGGCAGGAGCTGCCGGAGAGGACCTAGCAGCCTTGTCCCAGTGCACTAAGTGGAGAAGAGGGTCTAGGTGGAGCTGGGGACAGTGCTCACATTATAGGAAGCAGGCAGAGAATTGCCAGGTGGAGGAGAAAAAATGGTCAGAGGGAAAAAGAGAAATCAGGGCAGGCCACAGAGGGGAGAATATCCTGAAAGAGAGATCCAGGAAATCTACCTGCAGAGAGGCCAAGGGGAGGGCCCTGTGACTTTCAGTCATTTCAGTAGAGGGGTGGGGACTGAGGCAGAGGACAGAGGGTGGCACAGACTCTGTCTTTTTCAGAAGCTGGGGGTGGGCTGGGGGCTAGGAGATTGGAGGGTGAGGGAGAAGGAGAAAGGCAGGGCCGTGGGTGGAGCGACAGGGCTGAGGAAGGTTTGCTTTCCTCCAGAGAGACAGAGCAGATGCATAGACAGGGCAGGAGCAGCTGGAGGGCCATGTGACCTGCAGATGGACTTGTCTCTGTATCCGCTGTCTCCCCCTCCCCACTCTGCTTGGTCCTGGTTCTCTGGCCTCACCCCAGGGTTTGCTGACTTCAGCCACCCTCTTCAACAGGCTCTTCTGGCCCGCATGGACCTCTTCTCTCAGCCTCGACCCCAGGAGGTGGTGCCAGCCTACTCTCAGGGTCCTCCCTGTCACGGGGGTGGGTGGGAGTTGTATTCTCACCTGGGGAGCAGCCATCCCCTGGAACACAGGGAAGTAAAGGCACTCTGGCCTGATGCCCAGTTAACCATCAGAGTCACTGATGGTTAGTAAGAGGAAAAAGGAGAGTAAACTTCTGATTTTAGAGGAGCCAAAAATAATTGGGACCAGGATGCCAAGGCAGTGTCCATTCACTCCACTTGGGAGAAATGTTGGAAAACGGAGTAGTAATGACAAGGTCAGATTCATCACTGAGCATCTCCTGGGTGCCAGAAGTCAGGCCAAAGCCGCGTGTGCATCAAGTTGTAACAGCTTTGCTTACTCCTATCAGTTCTCTGCCACACAGCAGGGCAAATCATATACGTGTTTTAAAAACCTGTTCAAGGCCTTTCAGGGGCTCCCTTTGTGCTTGAAATAAAATCCCATGTTGCTAAAATGGCCTGTCAAGTCCTGCAGGATCTGGCCTCCACCACCCTCTTTGTTGTCAGCCCCTTTCTTTGGATCGTTGTGTTCCAGCTCATTGGCCTTTCACTTTCTTGAACATAAGAAACTCTTTCCCACCTCAGGGCCTTTGCATGTGCCTTGATGTTCTTTCCTCATCTCCTCTTGCTCAGGGTGGTCTCAACCTTATGAGCTCAAGCAATCCACCTGCCTCGATCTCCCAGAGTGCTAGGATTACTCCTAGAGTGCTAGGCGTGAGTGGCCCCTGGGCAACTTTCTTACCTTCTCTGGGCCTCGGCTTTTTCATTTGGAGCACGGTGTATGGGGGACCCTGGTGTTCCTACACCATAGGGTTATTGTGAGGATTAGATGAATGAAGCTCTATAAAACGTGTAAGCCTGGTGTATAATAAATAGCCAACAAATGCTAGCTCTTGTCCTTCTCAGCTAGGACCAGTGTCAGGAACAAGACTGCATTTGTACTGCTTCCTGTTTTCTTTCCTCACTATTGGGTGCCGGTCTTTGGAAGAGACTGTCTTAACTCTGCAAGGGGAAATGGAAGGAGGGGTAAACAGCCACCAGGGCCTGTGGTCCTGCAGTCCAACCCCCCACTGCTACTGGAAGGAAACAGAGATGAGCAGGTGGATTCCCTCCCTCCCATTGCTTACATCCTAGAGGGGATACCCAGTCACATGGGTCTGGGGACAGGGCAGGGACCAGCTCCTGGAAGACCTTTCTCTCAGATGATCTGCTTCTACCAGGAGGCCTGGGCTGCCTTAGCAGCATATAGCTCTTTTGCAGAGGTCACTTTTTCAGAAGAAGCTTTGCTTTCTTATGGAAATAGAGTAAGTTGTGAGTTCCTGTCCCTGGAAGGTTTTAGTGAAAGCTTCAGGACTGCCTTGTTACAGAGGGGTGGGAGTGGGGGTTGTGGGAGTCCCTGAGGGAGCTGAGGGTGGGAAGCAGGAGGTGGGGGCGTGAGGGAGGAGAGGCAAAGCTGGAAGGGCGGGGAGAGGGTGTCACAGGCCAAATCCACACCGGTGTGGGCTCGTGTCTTATTTCTACTCCCCAGTTCTGTGGCCTTTGTCACACAAGTTTTCCTCTTTGAGCCTTAGTTTCCTTTCTGCGGAATGTGGGAGGGGTGGGGAGCTGTTGTGGGGAGCGATTGAGAAGACCTAGGTAAGGCATGGTGATTCACAGTTGGCATGCCCTGCACAGCCTTTTTCTTCCGCTCTGTGAGCTATTGCTCCCTCATCTGTAGAGTGGACATTCTTTTCCCCCTGGGGCCACGGGTGGGGACTAATGATTGTGCTCTTCCTCTATGAGCTGCTTTTCTTCCTGGGCCTCCAAAACTATCCCACAAGTTCTGCCTATGGAGCCTCTCTCAGCCTAAGGGGGCTGGGGCTGGGATGTGCCCCTTGCTCTCTCCATGCTACTTCTAAGGGTCTGTGTGGGCTAGGCCATGGCAGGAGTGAGGCCCACCCCTGAGATGGGGCCCCAGTGCTTCCGTGAATCTTCATTGCTCCAGCCAGGCCCATACTAAGACCAGAGAGCTGGACTCAATCATGTAGTGTCTTGCTGGTCTCAGTCCCTTTTGGGACTTCCTTTGCAGACTATTTGAGGGCTCAGGAGCAGTTCTTGAAGCTGATCACCACATCCCCCCACCATACTAGCCAGGAGTTCCAGGGCCAAGGTACTCCTTATTGGGCCCTGGACTAGATGCTTAGATCCTTTGCTGGGTCATGGTCTAGTGTGGGAACTATCTGGCTTACTGGAAACAACCCCAGAGATTGTTTTAAACCTTGGGTCAGTACATGTAGCAGGTACTATGAGTGCCCACCCCAAGTCCCCTTGGCATGCTCTAGTCCAGTGATTGAGAGGGTTTATGTAAAGCATGGTGATTTGCAGCAGGCAGGCCCAATGTCCAATGGCCAGCACCTGCCACTCTGCCTGTGGATTTCTGTGGTTTTGGGGCCTCTCCATGTGCATATGGGTAGGATGGCTGTGCCAGTGAATTGATGCTTTGCTGGGAAGAACCCTCAATCAATAACTCACGGAGGTTGGGGCCAGCCTCGCCAGTCTTTTGCTGAGATGACTATGAAGCCATTTTCTGCTGTTTCCCAGAGGTCCCCACAGGACTAAGCTCAGTTGTCTATAGAGGTAACTTGCTCAATTAAACACCCTTCATCAGCTTCCCTCCCTTCTCTGACTCACTGTCCATTCCCACGCTGCTGTTTCTTGGGATTGCCTCCCAGATAAACAACCTCCATGCAAATCCTTGTCTCAGGCTTGACTTTTGGGAGAGCCCAAACTAAGACATCTTTTGTTTGAACAGAGCAGCAATCTCATTTCCTGGAGGAATTCTCCTCTCCTTAGTCTAACAAGCCACCTCTTCTCACAGAGCTTGCTTTGTTGATGACTGCCGATTGGTCCGGGGGATTGTTGATGACTGCCGACTGACCCCAGATTGGACTAATCAGTCATACTTAACCTTGCTCCGTTGATTGGGCCAATGTGACAACTTAGCCCACGCTGATCTACTAAGGGGCCTTCCCTGGGACTTTTGAACCTAGGAGAGCGTCCATCCAATGACAGACAGCGAGGCTGTGGACTTGCTGTCAGCCTGCTATTTAGAAATGCTGCCGTGCTGAATGGGACAGTGATTCTGATACAGAAAGGGAAGCAGAAACAGGAGATGAGAAAGCGTGTGCGCAGGAGGCATCCGAGTCCCTGGCTTCTTTTATCTCTGGAGCCCAGGGCTGTTGTTTTTCTTCCTGTATGCACATAAGCTGCTATATCTTAGCTTGTTTAATTTAGGTATCTGTCACTTGTAGGTCACAAAAAATATTCTGTGTGACCTTGGGTTTGCTATTTAGCAGGGCCTAGTACATAGTAAGTGTTTAATAAGTATTTATTAACTGATACCCTCTGGTCCCTGCTTCCCTTGTTTGCATGTTGGGGTTGATGATAATTACCTTGTAGGGTTTTGCCTATGAAGAAATGAAGGGGAGAGGGATGTCTTCGTCTGTTTTGTGCTGCTACAACAGAATACCCCAGACTGGGTCATTTATAAAGAAGAGGAGTTTATTTTCTCACACTTCTGGGGTCTAGGAATTCCAAGATGAAGGTGCTGGTATCTGCTTGTAAGATGGTACCTTGAACACCGCGCCCATCAGAGAGGAGGAGCGCTGTGTCCTCAGAAGGTGGAAGTGCAAAACGGGATGAACTCCCTCCATCAGGCCCTTCTGTAATGGCTTTAATCCATTCCATTCGTGAGGGTGGAGCCATCATGACTTAAACACCTCCAAATTAGGCCCCATCTTCCAATATTGCCACATTGGGGATTAAGTTTCCAACACATGAATTTTGGGAGGACATGTTCAGACATAGAAAGGTGTTGTCAACTGTGAGGTCTCAGACCCAAGCAAAGAGCTCCATTCTGCCTGGTGAGCTGGGGAGGACACCAGGGAGGACACGCATTTTGGGCAAAGTGCTTAAAGCCCTGCCTGAGTATGTGGATGGAAAGGGTCTGGCAGCTGCTGGCCAGTGAAGGCTGCATGATGATGAAGATGATGAAAATGGAATGGCTTGGGAGACTTTTTTTTTCTCCTTTTGAGACAATCAATAAGGAGGGCAGGGAGGGAATTAATGTTTACTGACTCTCTGTTATGTAGCAGGTGCTGGGAGCGACTCCTTACATACATCAGAGAGCACAAACCAGTGACCTGGAGGCAAAGGTTTGTTTGGCTTTCACGATGCTAAAGAAACATTTCAATTAATTGCCTACATATACACATCTGGAGATTCCAAAGAAAAATATGTTTTGGGGGATGCTCTTGAACCGTTGGAAGATCTGGCAACATGGGCCTATATGTATTTCCTGGGGCATCAATGGTCAGAGCTGACAAGCGCCGTCCCCTCTTGATGGGATATTCTTGCTCCAGTTTCCACAGGCCCCACCCCCTCAGCTCCCACACTCATACATGCTACTTGCCTAGCCCCATTTGACATTCTTTTTTTTTTTTGAGACAGAGTCTCACTTTGTTGCCCTTGGTGAAGTGCTGTGATGTCACAGCTCACGGCAACCTCCAACTCTTGGGCTTGAGTGATTCTCTTGCCTTAACCTCCCAAGTAGCTGGGACTATAGGCACCTGCCACAATGCCTGCTATCTTTTGGTTGTAGTTGTCATTGTTGTTTAGTAGCCCTGGGCTGGGCTTGAACCTGCCAGGCTTGGTGTATGTGGCTGGCGTCCACTCACTGAGCTACAAGCCCTGAGCCCCATTTGACATTCTTTTTTTTTTTTTTTTTTTTTTTTAGTATTCAGCAATTAAAGTTTATTTTCATTTATTTATTTATTTTTATTAAATCATAAACACATAGGTCATGTATACATAAATGCATTTATGGGGTACAATGTGCTTATTTTATATAGAATTAGGAATGCTTATATCACACTGGTTAATATATACTTCATCTCCTTTACTTAATTATTGTGTTAAAACATTTATACTCTATACTTATTAGGCATTCTTAACTGATCTTCCCACTAGCCCTGCAAAATGGATACACTCAGTCCCACTTGACAGATGATAAGACAGAGTTGGAGGCGATGCGATCTGCTCCAGGTCACACAGTTAGGGAAGGACAGAGCTGGGATTGCAGCTCAGTTCTTACTGTCCCCAAAGTGTATTCTCCTATGACAGCTCAGGGACTGGCTGGGGTGGGGGGGTGCAAGGGAGGAGGGAGAGAGATTTGGCATCAGCGATCAGTAGGGGTGGGGGTGCCACGGGTAGAGGCAGGGAGAACTGGGGGTGGGGAGATGATATTGTCAGACTGAGGCATTGCCAGTTTGAGGGGGACCACAGGCTGTCTGGGTGGAGGGGTCCACTCTCAGGTAAGTTGTAGGATCTGGAAGCTGGACTTGGTGGTCTGAGGGAAACAGAAAAATAGAGGTTTGTGGCTGGAGATATCTGGGGGCCCTGTTGGCTGATTAGCCAGGGGATGGAGACAGTGGGAGGAGACACAGGTGATGCTCTGCTGTCTTGCTTGGGAGCCTGGGTGGCTGGTGCTTCAGGAGGTCGGGTGAGGGCAGGAAGGAGGAGGAAGCCGGTCTGGGAAGGGGAAATGGTACATCAACCTTGCACTGAGTTTGAAGGCCTGCAGGATGTGTTGGGCAGGTGTCCAGTGAGAGCTGGCTGAACAAGGCTGGAGCACGGAGAGAGGTCCTGGCTGGAGGTAATGATCCAGAGATTAAGTGTGATGTCCAGGACAGACAAAAAGGCCTGGGTCTGGTATATCAGGGCCAACCTGTGGCCTCAGTATTTGGCGGAGGTTGGAGGGAGGCCCCACCGTTTATTCTCTCTGACCTTCTACAAGGTAATGAGGATTCCGCCCTCCTTACCCTGTGGGCCCCTCCATAATCGGCTTCCCTGGGGATGTTTGAGCAAAATGGAATAGTGAGGCAGGCAGGGAAGGAGGGAGGGAGAAGTGGTTATCTCTTCCCCTCAGCTCCAAGTGGATAATTACACAGCTCTCTGAGCCCCAGGACTGGGCCAGGCGGCAATCTATACAGACAACCTCTCAAAATTAATGGGACTCCAAGGGGCTTGGTGTCAGGGCCAAGGCTGAGAAAGGCTGGGGAGGGATAAAGTAGACACAGCCATGGGAAGAGACCATATCTGACAGAAGGAGTCCAAGATGCAGCGTCTGCAACAAAGATGGAGAGAAAGAGCAGGGAAATTCAAGCCCAGAGAGGTTAAGGTACCTGCTCAGAGTCACACAGCAGCAGGGCTGGGGTTTGGCCTCTGTCTGTCTGTGTCCAGAGTGTAAACTTCTACCCTCCTGCATGGGTTTCCTTTCTCCTCACAGAGACGTCACCTGGAAACAGGTCTGCAGGGAACAAACCCTGGGGCAGAGCTGCTTCTGGTATGAACAAAGGTGGGGCCCAGGGAAGAACGGGGACTTGTGTAGAAGGGGAAGGAGGAAGAGGTAGCAAGAGTGACGTGACACATCCTCCCAGGTCATCCCTGTGGGAGCTGAGGGCCCCTCAGTGTCCCTGTGGTAGGCCCCTCTAGCCTGCTTCTGGGCACGTCCAGATCTTGATTTATAGTATGGAGACAATGTCAATCTTGTAGTTTTAACAAATGTGCCACGGTTGTGTGAGATATTATCAGTAGGGGAAACGGGGTAAATGGCATACAGCAGTTCTTTGTACTATTTTGTAATTTTATGCATTATTCCCAAATAAAAAGGTTATTAAATGCCCTCCCCCGAAAAAAACAACACACAGGGTAGATTCCAGCTGGGGGTTGGGGAAAGGGAAGGAGGCTGATAAGGGGAGAAGTTGGGGCCCCAGAAGGGAACTGGGGTGCAGAAAGTTGATGTGGGTGCCCTCACCTCTACAGCCTTGTCACCTAGTTCAGGCACACTTGGGCTGCATGGCACTCAAGGTCCCCCAGCTGGGGCGGTACCACTCGCTCAGGGTCCCTGGTAATGTCATCAGGGCCCTAGGCTGAGTCTACACTGCACTCCTGCAGGATTCAGTTCACCAGGAGGGTGAGGATGGGCAGAAAAGCATCAGCAACGTCTATAGTGTATTTCCCAGCTGTTACGTCCTGGCAGGGCTCCTAAGCTGCTTGGCATACAGCATGGATTTCTATTCTCACGAAATCCCATTTCATGGAGGGGTCTAAGCACAGAGAGGTTAATTAACTTGCTCAAGGTCACACAGTATGTTCTGGCCAGAGCTCTTCTGATAGTCAGGATGGGAGACTGTTCAAGCTTGCCCCACACAGGGGATTTACTGGAGATGAAACAGGTGCTTCTAGGTCTCTCTAGCCAGAGCTGCTGGACAGCAGGTCTCTTGCAGCCTGGAGCTCAGGAGCCAGCAGAACTGAAATTGGCCTCCCTGGGCTGTCCCCCAGGAGCAGCTGGCTCACCCCAGCCTGGTTCTTCTCTGCACTGTCTCTCGTATACCTGGCTCCACATGCTGTCTTGCCCCCTGTAGTTGGCTGTGAAGCTCAGCTTCTCCTGGCCTGTGCCTACTGTTCCTAGTCTAGCTGAAGGAGTGACCGAGTGGCCCTGTTCCTCCCCCTGAGGAGTGGTCACCCTGGGGTCCAGGTGGCTGCAACCAGGACTGGAAGGACACACAGGGCAGGGCAGTGTAGCTCAGCGCCGTGAAGCTGGACTCTGCTGATGGACTGCTTGGGTTTGGATCCCTTTTCCTCCCTGTGTGACCTTGGGCAGGTAACTTCACCTTTCTGTGCTCTCAGCCCAGCGTCAGAGGTGGCAGTGGTGTGCCCCGTGAAGACTGAATACGTGTGCAATGTGAATGAAGACTGCACTTATTCAGTAGGGCTCTGATTATCATTATTATTGCTGTTACGGAACATGGTGAGTCTACTTGGTAGGGGTCTTGAGTGTGGCAGGGGGGTGACAGACATGTCTGCTACACCCAGCCAGCCCATGGACTGTTGGTGCTAACACTCAACCCTAACCTGCTCATCACCCTGGATGATGGACCTATCCTGGGCAAAGGGAGAGCTCCGGCTTCAGGCTTCAGAGTGTGTGTGCGCCCACATATGTGCACATGTGTGCACAGGTGTGCGTATGCATCTTCAGAGAAATAATTTTGACCTCCTTCCATAGAAATGTTATGGCTGAGCCCTGGGTGGTGGCCCTTATGCCCTCATGCGGTGGGAGAGGGCTTTTCCTTACCTCAAAAGAGCACACATAGGTGTATGTGCAAGTGGTAGGCATTTAGGGAGAAGTAAGGGGTTTGCCTGATAATTAGGAATTTTCTAGAATTGTAGGAGACAGGCTGAATGGGGAAAGTTAGCAAGCGGGCGATGGGAAAGGAAGGCGGTGTCTTCGAGGATGAGCTGCAAAGCCTGAACTCCTCACATCCTGGTTAGTGGACACTTATTTCTCCCAGCTCAGAATCCTACCTAGAAGCCTCTCTGGTACCCCAGCTGCTGGGTGTTGGTGGAGATCACAGGCAGGAGAAGCCTGATGGGGCTGGTGAATCAATGGCTCAGGCCTCCAGGCATGGATCCAGGCAAGCTGTGAGAGGGGAAGAAAGGCCAGGAGGAGGCTGACTAACAATAACAGAGTGCTTACTTAATGCCAGATACTGTTCTTCAAACCCCACCAGCAACCCAATGGGGGAATGTGGTGGTTGTCTGCCCATTTTTCAGATGAGGAAATTGAGGCTTTAAATAGTCAAATATCTTTTGCCTCATTTACTTGATTATTGTTAACACATTTATGTCCTATACTTGGTAGATTTGATTTGCACCCTTGCAATATGCTCCATATTATGCATAAATGTATTCATAATCTATGTGTACATGACTTAATAAAAAAAAGTCAAATATCCCCTTTTTCCTGGTTATTCTGAACGTGCCAAGATTACTTCTACCCCAGGCCCTTTGCACGTGCCCTGCATGAAGTGCTCTGGCCTCAAATCTTCATAAAACCAGTGTGTATATTAGCTACATAACACATTGTCCTCCAGATCCAATAGCTTACAATAACTAAATCTCTTGCTGGATAACAAATCACCCCTGAATTTAGTAGCTTACAATCACAAATTTTTATTTTCTCAAAGTTTCCCCGGGTCAGGAATTCTGGAGCAGCTTCAGAGCCACATAATGGCCCCTGTGGGACCCAGGCACTCTTGCCTTTTTAAAGGAATATTAAAAGAGTACGTTTTATGATTGTGTTGGTATAAAGGTACTTAATGTTGATCTTAAAAGCATTTTCTTTGACCTAAAAGCTCTTTCCTTTTCTTAAGGTTAAAAGAAATGAAAACATTTTCATGGGCCCAAAAAACTACTGTGGGCCCTAGGCACTCTGCCTCCTGTGTCTAGTGGATGAATCACCCTGAGCGGCTTGGCCAAGTGGTTTTGGCTTAGGGTCACCCAGTGGCTGCAGTCAGGACATTGGCACAGGCTGTAGCCATCCACAGGCTCTCTGAGGCTGAAGGGTCCTCTTCTAAGGTGGCTCACTCACATGGCTGTTGGCAGGAGGCCTCAGCACGTGAGCCTCTCAGTAGTGCTACCTGAGCATCCACACGATGTGGCCGCTGGCTTCCCTTAGAGTAAGAGAGGGAGAGAGAGAGACCCCCACAGTGCTTTTTGTGCCCTATCTTGGAAGTCATGCATGGTCAACACACAGGTACTTCTGCCTCATTCTTCTTATTAGAAGTAAGTCACTAAATACCACCGGCACTTAAGGGACTTATGGAAGGGAAATTCGACTCCATCTTTTGAAGACAGTGAACATATATTAAAACCATCACATCTGGCTTCAGAGAGTCCTTCCCTCGTTGCCCAATTTCACCCCCTGCTGCCACCTGCCCAGTCACCTCTAACCCATCACTCAGGTATTTATTACTGTCTGCAATTACCTTGTTCCTTTACTGATCACCTGTCTGCCCCAACTGGAAGGTAAGCTCCATGAGTGAGGACCTGTCTGTCTATCGTCTGTGACTTCCCCAGGGTCTAACATAAAGCTCAGCACCCACGAGGCTCTCAGGGAGTATCTGGTGTGTGAGTGCATGAAGGTGGTGGTGGCAGGAGTCACTCCAGGCAGGTAGAGTGCAAGGGCAAGTGCAGAAAGCTGAGGTTGTAATGGGGTTCGTTACCCCAACATGGTCCCCAAGGCCCCAGGGGACTGGGAGGAAAAGTGCATATGGGAAAGTCTAGCAAGGAAGAAAAGGGGAGAGCAGCATGGGAACGAGAGGCCTGGAGAGGCGGCCAGCCAGAGGGCATGGGATTGCTTTGTGAGCAGGGACCCCAGGCCCGGGGGAGCAAGATATAGGAACAGGTATATTGCAAAGTGTTATATTATGCAGAAGCATAACAGGAGTGTGTTCAAGCCCCATTAGGCTGGATCCTATGTTGACACTGCTGACTGAGGCCCTAGCTTTTAGCTCTACCCATGGCTGGATGTTGCTCACTTGCTGGTGTGTTAGGGAGTTTATGAGTCCTGGGGAGATGCGCTCGGCTGCCAGGTTGCTGCAGACTGTCTCATGGGCCTGTGCTGCTCCATTCAGCCTCTGGGGGGCAGCAGAGGCCCAGGCTTGGGGGTGACTCCTCAGCTGCATCCATCAGAGCGGTTCTCAGCCTGCTGCTCCCATTGCTGTCCCTGTGGGAGATGCTGGGTGGGGCAGAGGCCCAAAGTTTGGGGTGTCTCAGCCTATGCTCCTGATTCTGAAGTCTCCCTTCCACTCTCCCCCAACCTCCTCCTAGTGTCTTTTCCGCCTCTACAAATCTTTCTGAGAGATGAGAGCAGAGAGGTGGGATTGGAGTCGGGGCCCAGAATACACAACTGGACTGTACCCTAAGGGCCCTGGAAACAGTTTATTAAAATGCTGGAAGTGGGGAAGCCACACGGTCAGAAGTTTTCAGAAAGGCCCCTCTGGGCAGGAGGAAGGATGACCAAAGGACAAAGTCCAGAAGAAAGTGACCGCCATGGCCCAGGTGGGAGAAGGGCCTGAGAAGAGCCAGCCTGGCATCTGGGCAGATGGCAGATACTGGAGAGGCCCTCAGGGGGACATAGGCAGACCTGGTGGACCATGGGGTCAGGCTGAACCCTGGAATGAGTATGCCACTGCTGTGGTGGCCCAGGACACAGGTGCAGCCCAGAAAGGCTTAGTCTCAGGTCAGGTGGCCACAGTGGGAGGGGGAAGCCCCAGTCCTAGGGGGTGAGTCAGGAACAGGGGTTGGGGTGAGCACAAGGTGAGGTATTGGCCTTGGAACCGGGTTCAGAAGGGCAGCTGGCCCTCCAAATGCCAGGTAGCTCCCTTGTGCTCTTGTGCTCCAGAGGTGCTGTCCCCAGACTTCAGGGACAATGTAGGGGAGCCCGAGGATTGGTTTGGGCTTGGCCCTGATCTAGAAGTGACTGCACTTCTACACTTTCCCACTTGAGGCCGAGTCCATGGGCCTCACCAGCCATTGTATCTGCTGCTCACCCGCCGACCCTCACCCCTCCTGGCTCCAGGTCCTGCTCTGGGCGGGGTGGTGTTGAGATGGAAGCAGTCTGTGTAATCACAGGTGGCCTCGTGCCCAGACACTGCGGGCTGCTCCTGCTTCCAGCCTCCAAGCTATTGTTGCAGGTGGTGAAAGATTCATCTCTGAGCCTCCAGGAAGGTTGGGTTTGTGCCTCTTTCTGCCTTCCTGTGGGCTGTTTTCTGTGTCTGGAGCATCCTCTCACTGCTCACTTTTGCTGGTCAACTCCGTCATCTTTATGTCTTAGTTTAAATGTCACTTCCTTGGAAACATTTTTAGTACCTCCATTATTTTTGTTCAGAGCACCCTTCGCTTTTTCTTCAGTGCAATCTTCTACCACTTATTATACTTGCGTGTGTGTGTGTGTGTGTGTATTTTAACACCTTCACCCAATGAGTAGACGGAAAGCTCCCTGAGGCAGAAAGGATGTCTATTTTACTCATCATAGCAGTCCCAGGGTTTAGCCCTAGGCCTGGGACACTGTAGGCCCTCCAAAAATATTTGTTGAAGGATTGAATGAATGGAAGAAAGAAAAGAATGGATGCATTATGGATGTCCCTGGGATCACCCCTATGTGTTGGGAATTCATAAAGCCACAGAGTTAACCTGGCATCTCTCTGGACCATCAGTTTTACTCGATGGTAAGGAATTAGAAGCATTATATTTACTTAATAATTGAATGTTTTGCATTACAAAAGTAATACATGTTTCTCGTCAAAATTCAATCAATAGGCATTATTTTTACATTGAAACAAACTCTGACACATTGTGGAGTAGAATGCAAAGTTCGCTTGACTTCTAAAGAGAAAATGTGAGGCTTCAAAGACATTTTGAGCTTAAGAGGGGACAGACTGGCCTGCAGCGCAGGCTCCTGCAGGGATGAGGTCACTCCTGTGGGGTAGGGCACCTCCGTGGCAGAGGCTGAGAAACTGTTGTAGGCAATTGCACAGTTGTTGGTATTGTGGCTGCAAAGCCTGGGGCTGGGCTTGGAGAAAAAGCAAACCCTGGCTTTGCATAATGAGACGTCTGTAGGCCAGACTGGGGGCAGAGTCCGGAGAAGAGTCTTTTTGTGGAGGAGAGGGGATACAAGGAGGCGTTCTAGGGTATATCAGAAAGGAATTGCCCTAGTGAGGAAATGAAAATTTGGGAGGGGAGAGGGGAAAATTCACTTCCTGGGAAGGGGTCCTGTAACAGATCAGCCACTTCTAGAGAAGTAGAACTGGCTGATTGGGGCTGGGGGCTTCAGAGAACTGGGGGGTGGTGTGAGTGGGGGGTGCCATTGGATTGGCTGGGGGAAGGGGCAACTCATGGCCATTCAGTGAGAACAGAAGTGAGTGGGCCACAGAGAGTGACAGCGTTACATGCAAAACGCACAGTGGGCAGTGGAATAAAAGATACAGACCTGGAGCCTGAAAGATGCAGGTTCAAATCCCAGCTCTGCCATTTTTGGTCAAGTTCTCTTCCTCTCTGAGCCTCAGTTACTCTGTCTGCAAAAGGGGGATCCTGAGGTCCATCTTTAAGGGGATCTAAGGGTTCCATTAAGATTTGTTCTCTACACATTAGAATCACCTGGGAAGTGCTTAAAACATACTGATGTTCCTCTGGGCTTTAACCCAAATGAACTGAATGGGAATCTCTGTGAGTGCATTGCCAGCTTCTAGGATTTCTGAGGAACACCCCAGGTTATTCTATGTGGAGCCAGAGGGGAGAATCCCTATCATAGGTGGTCCAGGCCTCGGCTTTATGAATGGCTGCAGCTGAGGAAGCAGTTTGTGTTTCCCAGTTATCCACAACAGCAGTCCCCAGGCTTTGTGGCCAGTGGAAGCTGCTTTCATGCATCTTTTTGGGCTGCCCTCCCCTGATTAGCTGCTCTGCTCCTTGTCTGGGTCATGGGGATGTAGCTGCTTTCTGGGCAGTGGTTCGGGTGTGACAGACAGACACGGACCTATGGGGAGGACATCCCAGGGATAGGCACTAAGGACAAATTAGCCAGGCACAGAGCAAAGGACATACTCCCGTACTGACAGATCCAGAAAGAGAGATTGACTTAGTACTTAAACTTGAGCTGCATCAGAAGCCCCTGGTGGTGATGGTGGAGGTGGGGAGGCCTATTGAAATACAGAATGCCAGGACCCCAACCCTAGAGCTACTGGAAGTCTAGTAGGTCTGGAGTGGGGTCCAGAATGTGTGTTTCTAACAAATTCTCAGGTGGTGCTACTCGCCCCCCAGGACTACACTGTGAGAACCACTGATTTAGAAAGAAGTCAGACAGGAAGGCAGGCAGACAGATAGACAGAATCCAAGACAGAGAAACCCAAGGACACACCACTTCCATTCACACATACTTAAAGCCAGAGAGAGGGAGAGGGAGAGAGAGAAAGAGAAATAGACCCAGAGAAATGAGAGAGACTATGCAAATTCAGACCCAGAGAGTCATGCAAACTCACAGCCCTGCTCTGAGGCAGAGCTGCTGAGGAGATGAGAGACCCAGGCACACATAAATGGAGCTGGGGAGACACCAGGACCCAGATAAAGATCCAGGGAGGAGGCTATTAGGGGGCAGAGACAGTGACACTATCTCCTTACTGCAGGATGGAGAATGACCAGGACTTCAGGAAAGAGAGAACTAGGCTGACCTGAAGCCAGACTGACTGGGTGGAGGACAGAGAGGCAGGTGACAGTAGAGTGTGAGTATGACCCCCCTCCAGCCTGTGCCAGCTCCAGCTTGCACCATTGATTTTCAGGACATTTTTGCTGCTAACTGTACAATTTCTATTTGAAGTTGGCTTTGATGGGAGTACTCACTCCACGTCAGACCCTTGGAGACTCCAATGTGGTAGTGGCTTTATAAGCAAGGGCTCCTTTTTCTGGCTTAGATTTGGCCCAGGTGGGACTTTGTTCTTCTGTTTGAACGTCAGGTCTTGTCACCTCCTCCTGGAAGCCCTCCTGACTGCCCCTGTCCTCTAGGAATTTGGGGGCTTTGGCTTCTTGGGCATTCTGTGAATTTTTCAGGGCTCATTGTTTCTGGTGTGACTCTGGGTTAAGTGTGACCCTTCTGGCCTTCAGTCATCCCCATGTATAAAATGTGGGTGGGAGTTGGCTGAATGATCCTTAAGGCCTCTTCCATTTGAAATAATTTGTTTTATTCCCTCTCTCTTACCCTTTTCGGGATCATGTTTCTCTGTTCTTGAAACATTCTTAACCTAGGACCCTCAATATATACTTGTTTATTTATATAAAATATACACATCACAAAATATACATAAAATGTAAGTTAAAAAGGATGAGATGGAAATACAAATAGAAGTTATTGTGCGTATATGCGCATATATATATATATATATTTTTTTTTTTTTTTCCTTTTCTTCCCCTAGGAGACCTCTGCCCGAGTTCAGAAGCTCTCTGAAGCCATCTCCGTCTTCTTTATCCCAAACAGGACTTGCTTGGCCTGGGCTAACTATTCTCTGATTATTTGATAATAACGGTCGTAGAATCTTTACTCAGCACTCTCACTATGACCTGGGCATCATGCTAAGTGCTTTATATGAATGAGCTCTTTTAAGGCCCTTGACCACCCTCCAAAGTAGGTACCGTCATTATCTCTTCTTCCCAGGTGGGGAAACTAAGGCACAGAGGTGGTGGAAAACTTGCCCTTTATCAGACAGCTGGTAAATGGCATGGCTGGAATTTGACCCCTGGCCTGGCCCCCAACCTGTAGCCAGCTTATAGAGAGCAACTGCGTCTCAGGCCTGCCCCGGAACCTGCAGGCTCCCAGTGGGTGAAGGCAGTAGCATCCGTTTTCTGAGAACGTCCTGGGTCTGTACCAGGAGCCGTGCCTACACTGTCTCATTTACTCCTTCCCCAGATGCTGCCATGTACTGACCCTGGGGGGAATGGCCCCTAGGACCTGGCTGGGCCACTCTCCTGCCACCCTGGCTGAGCAGGAGGGTGAGAGTTTCCCGTAAACACATTAGGAGATGCATCAAGTTGCCCTAGAAACTAGACTCTAGTTAAGTGCCTGAAAAGTAATTATAAACTCCAGAATATCTTTCAGCCGAGCAGGTGGCTGGAAAATTAGAAATCTATTTCTGAGACACCTTCTGCTTTCCAGAAAGGCTGAGGTTACATTTTAGGCAGGGTGAGCGCTGGTGGCCTGACAGAACGTGTGTGTGTGTGTGTGTGGATGGGGCGCAGTTCTGAGAGCCCAAGGGGAGGGGAGACGCCAGTCTGGGGGTGTAGCTGTCCCGCCTCCCCTTCCCCGGTGCTCTGTGCAATGCGGAGGCGGCAAACGCCTCCTCTCCGGTGTCACCCCTCGAGAGCTGGGTTGCTAGGACACCGGAGCCAAGGAGATGTCAGTTGATTTGCCAAACAATTTTTCTTCCAATTAGGAATAATTAGACAAAGGGAGAAAGTGCACATTTTGATGGTGTCAAAGACTGGCTTGGAGCTTGGGGACCCCAAGGAGTTCTTAGGGTTTCCTGGCTGAAGACGGCTGAGGGTGTTGGCCCCTGGGTAAGAGCCATTCTCTGGACCCACAGCACCCAGCTGGACGGAGGGAGGAAGACATCTCACCTTACTAAGTGTTGTGCCCTGAATCAGGTCTACTGTCTCATGTGTGTGACTCTTTCATGCTCTCGAAAGAGGGACCAGGATGTCGCACTGTGGTCCCTTCACTGTCTGCAGCCATGCTGGGTGCCTCTCTGGTCTCAGACTTCTTAGGGTCCTTGCACATGCTGTCCCGTCTTCCCAGGATGCCCTTGGTCCTCCTGCCTGTGCAGCTGGCTCCTTCTCCCTCTTCATGTGACCACTCTTCCTATCCAAATAGGCCCCCACCCCTTCTATTCCCCTGAGACCCCTTGCTACTTTCCAGCATGGTACACGGCACACACATGCTCGTGATTATTTTATTTGTCTGGTCCCTTGTTTCCTTATCTGTCTTCTGAGCTAGAATGTCAGATTCACGAGGACAGGAGGCAATGTGTGTCTCCCTCATTGTGTACTTTCTAGTGTATGAAAGGTTCTCAGGAAATACTTGCTGAGTGAGTGAATGAAGATCTCTGTTTTATCCAAGAGAAGCTGAGGCTCAGTCAATCCATGGTTCTTCCCTAAGGTCTACAGCTTAGTAAGTGGTAGTAAGGGCTCAGTCTTGCACTAATGCTGCTTGCAAGCCAATTCTCTTTCCATGACACCACGCTGCTTCTGGCCAGTGGCAGCCTTGGTCCATGTCCCACTCTCCAAAGGGGTCTGTGTAGGTGGTAAGGCCTCCGGGTCTCCTACCATCTGTAGATCTGGAGATTCCAAATGCTGGTGATGTGGCCATGGAGGGTAGTGGTTCTGGAATTGATCTGCCCAGGTTCAAACCCCAGATCTGCCAATTATTAGCTTTGTGACCCTGGCTGAACCTCAGTGTTCTCATCTGTAATGTGAGGATGACAACAGAGTCTATTTCTCAAAGGTCGTGAGGGTATAATTAGGTGATAGGTGTAGAATATTTAGAATGGTGCCTAGCTCACAGGAAGTGCCTCTGGCAATTAAGTTATAGAAAAAGCTGGGATCCTTCCCCCTTGTATCTGTGACATGTCAGGGGCCAGATCCACAGCCCTTTGAGCACCTGGTATACATTACTTATCCTGGCTTCTGAGGCCCTAAATTCTTAAGGTTCCACTGTCAGGAAGCTGAGAGAAGCTAGTGGGTGTGAGAGAGCCTAGTACAGCGTTTAACACACAGTAGGTGTTTGTAAACAGCAGTTGAGCCACTCTTGAGAGAGCTGGGCTGAATGTCCAGAAGATTGTTGAAACCTTCCACCTGGGGGTGCCATTAGAGGTTCCTCAAATGCAATAATAAAAATAGCTGCTGAGTAGTGTAATGTGTCAGGCGCTAAATTATTTATACATCAATATTATTTTGCATAAACTCCAAGGAGGTAGAGTCATTTTTTGTCTTTTTCAAGTACACAGTTGGCATGCAATATACATTTGTTGAGTGAATTAATGATCTTACTAAATCTTCCCAATACTTTTATAATAGAGATGGATATTATTATCTCTACTTTATGAAAACGAAGGTTAAGAAAGGATAAGTTACCCGCTCAAGGCCCCAAGTTGGCAATGGTAGAGCTGATGCCAAGGCCCAGGAGTTTAACTGATGCTCTCTGTTGCTCCCCAAACTCTTCTAGCCTAAAATTGAGCCATCAGCCTCTTCTGCTCACTCTTCCTCCCATCGCTCCTCAAAAATGAAAAGCTGAACAACAAAAACTAAACTGTGTCTTTGCCATGTTTCCTATCTCAATGAATGGTCCCACTGCAATAACGTGGCCTTCTCCAGTTAGCATTAAAAGTGAGATTCTTAAAAGCTTCCGTCAGATTCTATCACTCATTGCTCTGGTGGTTTCTTGTTATCTTGGAATAATATCTCAGCTCATTAGCATGGCCTAAGGCCCTGTGCGACCTGGTAGCTGCCCTCCTCTCTGACCTTACTGTATCCCATGCTCCTCTTTGCTCACTTGTTCACTCTTCTCCAGCCACTCCTCTGTCCTTAAGCCCACGAAGGTCATTCCCACCTCAAGGCATTTGCAACTGCCATACCTTTGGTATATATGGCAGGTTAAAGATGACCACAGATTATTTGTCCTTCCTTGCACAGAGAGATGAAGTCTATTTCTCTGATCCCTTCAATGTGAGCTGGCATATGATTGATTACTTTCACCAATAAACGGTGATAATGTGCTAGTTTTTGACTGGCAGCTTCTGCTGTCTTCCTTTTGGAATCCATCACCATACTACGAGGAAGCCCAAGCAGCCATGTGGAGGTCCATGGGGAGGTCCAAATTGATACACCCAGCTGACTGCCCCAGATGAACCCCCAGCTCTCAGTTAGACCATCTGGCCAGACTCTGAGTGAGTCCTATTGGAATACAGTTGACTCTGGAATGATACAGGGCACTGGTTGCCAACACTCTCCCCCATGGATTCAAAAATCCACTATAACTTTGGGCTTCCCCCAGAACTTAACTAACAGCCTTGCTGGTAACAAATCGTCTACTAACATGTATTTTGTATGTTATATGTACTATATATTGTATTCTTTTTTTTTTTTTTTTTGAGACAGAGCCTCAAGCTATCCCCCTGGGTAGAGTGCCATGGCATCACAGCTCATAGCAACCTCCAACTCCTGGGCTCAAGTGAGTCTCCTGCCTCTGCCTCCCAAGTAGCTGGGACCATAG
>CAUYQV010087044.1:0-18665 GCA_963574575.1 Galagoides demidoff | reverse complement strand
GCACCTGTGGTCCCAGCTACTTGGGAGGTGGAGGCAGGAGACTCGCTTGAGCCCAGGAGTTGGAGGTTGCTATGAGCTGTGATGCCATGGCACTCTACCCAGGGGGATAGCTTGAGGCTCCGTCTCAAAAAAAAAAAAATGCACAAACCTCATGGGCACCCTATATATATGTAATAGATATGCATACATATACACACATATGTATATTTGTTTCTTTATTCGTATTTTTTCCCCACAACTTGAAGATAAGCTCCACAAAGGCAGCACTCTCCCTAGCTATGTGGCTCTATCCCAGAACTCATAACAGTGCCTGCCACATAGTGGGTGCCCCCTAAACATTTAAGGAAACACGTTGGCAGTATTGCAGCGGGAAGTTCCTCTGAGCTGGTTCCTGTTATTGAAGACAAAGTGATATTGGACATGGAAATACACAGGCAAACCCAACCAGATCCTCTGCTTGATGGTCAGCTGCTTCTCTTGCCTGCCTGTTGTTTATTTCCTTCAGAAAGATGAAAACACTTTGTGATCCCAACTCCTCTCACCTTATTGTTTATTATTATTATTGTTTTACCAATACTCACTTCTTTGCTTATTTAGCAAACATTTATCAAATCCCTTCTATGTGGCAGAGAGGTGCTGGGGATACAAAGAAAACAACTGACCCAACCCCTGTCCTTGTGAGGTTTAGAGGAGTGAGGGAGACCAGTCAAACAGCAAGGAATTGCAGTCAATGCTATGCTTGAGAATACTGTTTTAACAATGGGAAAAGCTGCGGACACAAAGATGCTCATTACAGCATTACATATTAACAGCAAAACGTCAGTCACAATCTATATGTTGCACAGTAAGGAAAGACACATATTCCCCGGACTATCCCATCACCATTAGAACAATATCATGAAACCTCCATAATAATATGATACATGGCTATTTCATAAAGAAAGTAAAAAGGGGGGTACAACGTATGAAAAATATGGTCCAAATCATATTTAAATATGTATAAAAGACTAGAAGGAAATTCACAAAGGTGTTAATGGTGGTTGGTAGCAGAATTATTAAAATCAGGGTATTAGGTTGAACTGCATGACATTGCCATTAAAAAAAGTATCAGTTATTTAATTAGGCTCTTTGTAAGAAATTTACAACACTAATTTGTGGGGATAAATTCCATTCATCAGGGCAAACACAGATGACAGGTAGCCTTTGAGCTGAGGAATAGCTTTAATTTTTTCTTTTTTTATTGTTTGGGATTCATTGAGGATACAAAGAATTAGGTTACATTGATTGCATGTGTTAGGTAAAATCCCTCTTATAATTCTGTCCTGACCCCAAGAGGTGTGCCATACACTGTGATCCCCCTCTCTCCTCCCCTCTCCACACTAGCTCATTCTCCTACCCCCACCTTGTATTAACTCATCTACTGGGTTCGTATTAGAATAGAATACATTGGATTCTTGCTTCTCCATTCTTGTGATGCTTTACTAAGAAGAATGTGTTCCAATCCACCTCCATCAAGGTTAATACAAAAGATATAAAGTCTCCATCTTGTCTAGTGATACAGCTTTCATTTTTGGTAAAATTTATGAGTCCATCATTTTCTGATCAATGATGCACAGCTCTGTAAGCTCCTATTTCTCCTTTTCTGTGTCAAAGACCTCACCTTCCTGGTTCCTGGGACTCTGCAGCTGCTGCTTCTTGAAGTAAATAAACACCAGTAAGATGTTTTGAGATTTTCACATTGCTGATATCAATTTTTGCGGAGTGGCAATGACAAGTTCCCAGTGCATTCTTTGCAGAGAAACTAGATTGAGGATCAGAGGTCCACACACAAGTAATAAGCCACTAAAACCACCCCCTTGCCTCTGTGGCGCCAAGTAAGGAAGACCAGAATGGTCCCTCATTTTTTTTTTTCTTTTGAGACAGAGTCCCACTCTGTTACCCAGGCTAGAACACCATGGCCTCAACTTTGCTCACAGCAACCTCAAGCTCCTCAAGTGATCCTTCTTTACTCAGGCTCCCAAGTAGCTTGGACTACAGGCACCTGCCATAATACCCAGCTAATTTTTTTTTTCTATTTTTAGTAGAGATGGAGTGTGGCTCTTACTCAGGCTGGTCTTGAACTCCAGAGAGCTCAAGTGATCCTCCGGTCTTGGCCTCCCAGAGTGCCAGAATTATAGCCATGAGCCACCATGCCTGGCCAACAACAGTACCATTTTTTTTTTTGAGATGAAGCCTCAAGCTATCCCCCTGGGTAGAGTGCCATGGCATCACAGCTCATAGCAATCTCCAACTCCTGGACTCAAGCGAGTCTCCTGCCTCTGCCTCCCAAGTAGCTGGGACCACAGGCACCCGCCACAACGCCCAGCCATTTTTTGGTTGCAGCCATCATTGTTGTTGGATAGGCCCAGGCTGGGGATTCGAACCCGCCACCTTAGGTGTACGTGGCTGGCGCCTTAGCCGATTGAGTCACAGGCGCCGAGCCAACAGAACCATTTTTGTAAGTCAGTTTCATAAGGTTCAACCTAATATTAATATATTGGTGAAAAGGGCCCAAGGCAAACTTGGATTCAAATTCCAGCTTTAGTATGCATTATTCAATCTGTATCACCTCTGTTGTATAACCTCTCTCTCAACCACAGTTGTCTCATCTGTAAAATGGGCATAAAAATATATCTCAATGTGGTAGTGATGATTAAATGGAATAATGCATATAAGGTGCATACGCCATCCCTGAATAACTGGTGGCCATAATCATGGGTGATGTTCTTTCTCCTTTACTGTATTTTCCTTTTTTTTTTTTGAGGCAGAGTTTTAGTTTGTCACCCTCAGTAGAGTTCCCTGGGGTCATAGCTCGCAGCAAGCTCAGACTCTTGGGCTCAGCGATTCTCTTGCCTCAGCCTCCCATGTAGCTGGGACTACAGGTGCCCACCACAACACTCTCCTATTTTTAGAGACGAGGTCTCACTCTAGCTCAAGCTGGTCTCAAACCCATGAGCTCAGGTGATCTGCCCATCTCAGCCTTCCAGAGTGTTGGGATTACAGGCATGAGCCACCATACCCAGCCAACTTTACTGTATTTTCCAAATTTCCTATAATTAACAATTGTAGCTTTGTTTCTTTAATTCTAAAACTAATAAACATAATTAGTTAATTTTCAAAGGGGCTGGCTCCATTCCCTGGGGATCTTGAGCCAGGTCCTGGGAATGTGGTTCAAGGCTTTCTTCCAGCCCTGCTGTGGCTTGGCCGGACAAAGACTGATCTGAGAACAGGGCTGGATATTTGTGCTTGGAGGGACCCTGGGAGCTTTATTTACAGAGGACACTCTGTCCCAGGGCCTGAACCACTCCCTCTGTCCAGCATCTGCTATATGGACTGACCCCCCCCCCCCAGAGAGACCCACCCTACCCTCCAATGCTGAGTCCCAGCACTCAGCGTCTGCCTGGGTCATGACAGCCTTTGGAGCACTCCTCTTCCTTTAGGTGCTGTTCCTGGTTCTGAGCACAGAAGCTAAGCCCAATTTTCATCATGGCCGATACCCAGAGGGCTACAATGTCTGTTTGGGGTGAAGAAAAAGTTTTGGAAATAAATAGTGGTAGAAATAAAGGATACAAACGTTTAGTTATAAGATGAACAAGTTAAGGTACAGTGTAAGTGGGGATGGATGTGTTCGTTGATGTGCTTCTGCTAATCATCACACAAAAGTATACATATCAGGCCAGGTGCAATGGCTTGCACCTCTAATCCTAGTACTCTGGGAGAATTAGGCGAGAGGATCCCTTGCACTAGAAGTTGAGACTTGCCTGACCAAGAGGGAGACCCCATCTCTACTAATAATAGAAAAAACTAGATGGGCGTCATGATGGGTGCCTGTAGTCCCAGATACTCAGGAGGCTGAAACAGGAGGATCACTTGAACCGAGAAGTTTGAGGTTGCTATGAGCTGGGCTGATGCCACAGCACTCTACCCAGTGTGACAGAGTGAGACTCTGTCTCAAAAAAAGAAGAAAAAATCATCACACGGAATATATACAATCTTCTCTGTCAATTAAACACTTTTAAAAAGAGTCGTGATAATGACACAGCTTTGTGAATACAACTGAATGCAATTAATGCTGCTGAATAGTACTACTTAAAGTGGATAATTTAATGTTATATAGATTTTACCACAATTTTTTAAAGAAAAAAAAAATTCAGGATGAAAACACCAACAGGAGAGAGGATTTCATGAAAAAATCTAGGATGGACCAAGACCATGACAGGAGACCTGGCTTTAGGCCCTGTTCTGCTCCCTGTTCTACTCCATGACCTTCTGTAACTTAATTCCTGAAGGGTGGCCATGAAGATCAAATATGATCAAATGTGTGAAATTCTTTTGTAAAACATTCAAAATTGTTTTAGGTTTTTTGTTTGGTTTGATTTTTTTGCAGCAACCTCTAGCTCCTGGCCTCAAGCAATCCTCCTCCTGCCTCAGGCTCCCAAGTAGCTGAGACTACAGGTCCATACCCAGCTAATTTTTCTAATTTTCCTCATTTTATTTTAGTTATGGATTCTTGCTGTGTTTCCCAGGCTGGTCTTGAACTCTTGGCCTCAAGTGATTCTCCCTCTCTTTTTTCTTTTTTCTTTTAGGGACAGAGTCTCACTTTTTTGCCCTCGGTAGAGTGCCATAGTGTCACAGCTCACAGCAACCTCTAGCTTTTGGACTTAGGTGATTCTCTTGCCTCAGCCTCCCGACTAGCTGGGACCACAGGCACCCACCACAACACCTGGCTATATTTTGTTGCAGTTTGGCCGGGGCCAGGTTTGAACCTGCCACCCTTGGTACATGGGGCTGATTCCCTACTCATTGAGTCACAGGCGCTGCCCAATTCTCCCTCTTTAACTGCCCCAAATGCTGGGATTTCAGGTGTGAGCCAATGCTGTCACCTGACATCAATAATTAATTACCATTATTGTCCCATCACCACCAAAAGAAGAAAGAAGGAAAGAAAGGAAATTCTTTTGCTCTGAGGATGCCTGAAATTCCACTTTAAGTCTTGGGTTATGTTAAATGGAAACTTCCAGAAATAGGGAAGGGAAAAAGGAAACTAAAGGAACTTCTCAATCTCTAGCTCCTCACTGTAAATCAGATGCTGTATTTCTTTCCTTCCTTCCTTTCTCTCTCCCTTCTTTCCTTCATCCCTTTATTCCTTCCTTCCTTCCTTCCTTTTCTTTTCTTTTTTTGATTTTAAATAGGGTCTTACTCTGCTGTCCCAGGCTAGAGTGCTGTGATGTTAGCGTAGCTCACAGCAACCTCCAACTCTTGGTGTCAAGTGATCCTCCTGCCTCAGCCTCCCAAGTAGGTGGGACAACAGGTGACCACCACACAGCACCCAGCTATTTTTTCTATTTTTAGTAGAGATGTGGTCTTGCTCTTGCTCAGGCTGATCTCAAAGTCCTCAAGCAATCCTTCGGCCTCAGTCTCCCAGAGTGCTAGGATTACAGGCGTGAGTCACTGCACCTGACCAGATGTTATAGTTTCTCTTGGTCTGACTTTTGGGGGGCTCCCAGGGAGGGGGCAGTGAGACTCAAAGTGTCAGAGGAGAGCAGCTTAGCGGAGCAAAAGATCAGAAATGGGAAGGCTGAGGAGCCAAAGAGCCACCCCAACATCACAGTTCACCCCAGCTTTAGGCAGATGAGAAATGCCCTTGGCTTGCATCCTCTTTCCACCCACCCCCTTTTCCCTTCATACTTTAGATTGCCTTTTCCATTTTTCTCATGGGAGATCTATTTCTGTCTCTTTTTTCATCTAAAACGACAGAAATGAATCATCTTTTGGTCTGTTTAGTAAACAGCCCAGGCCCCCTGACCCCAGCTGTCTCTCTCACTGCTTCCTCTGGGCTGCGCCTGAGCTGGGCCTCACCTCCTCACAAGCAAGACCCCTCAAGGCTGGTTATTCTTGGGAATTTCTCTCCATCTTCACCCCCTGCTGTCGTGGCAGCTAGACGTCCATCCTGGGGAGGATGGGAACTAACAGCATTCCAAATGACAGTTCCATTAGTTGACCAGAGGGATAGCAGAAGCAAGGGAACCACTTCCGAACCGTGTTTAGAGGGCTTTGTATGCCAACTCGGCCACCCTCTTAGTGAATCTTGAAATCCTCATCTTACAAATGAGGAGTTTAAGACTCAAGGAAGTAAAAGAACTTGCCCAAAGATAAACAGCTGGGCAGTGACACAGCCAACATTTAAACCATGAATAAAATAAAATAAAGCTTGAATTTCTGGGTTCCTAGATTCATTCTGTTATACCATGTTGCCTTGCACAGGTGTGTTGAATGGGAGTATGGGCAAGTCAACTGCAATCCATCAGGATGGCAACCTGGCACCTGTGGGCATTAAGCCCTGTGTATATGATAGATGCATGTTTATCTGCAGAGGAGAGAGAGAAGCTGGACAGTATGTATTTTACCAGGACCCCCAGGAGTCACTGAAGATGATGTCAAGGAATGACAAGGCTCTGGAACCGGGGGAGGAGATTAATGAAATGCCCACATTCATGACCACCTACACCCCACCCCTACCTCATGGTGATGGAACTTCACCGTTTAACCTGCCCAGCTGTGTGTCCACTTCTCCAGTGAATGCAATCATGCAACTATTTATCGGACTTAAACATGTGCAGGTGCTGTTTCTAGGAGCTTTGAAGGATACAGAAATAAAATCGCTGAGGTTAAAATTTCTAGTGTGGCCATGTGTTTGGTGGCAAGGGTTGGGTATAAATAACTGTGATGCAAGATAGAAAATGCTCCCGACCATGGCCACTGCAGTGGTTTACTGCTTGTAATCTCAACACTTTAGGAGGCCCAGGAGGGGAGGATAGTGGGAGGCCAGCCAGAGCAACACAGCAACAGAGTGGGACCCCCATCTCTATGAGGAGGGGGTGGAGGGATGAGGAGGAAAAGGAGAAAGAGGAAGCAAAGTTAGCCAGGCATCATGGTGGGCGCCTGTAGTCCCAGCTACTCAGGAGGCTGAGGCAGGAGGATCACTTGAGCCCAGGAGTTCCAGGCTGCAGGGAGGCTATGAATCCTCCCACAAGCACTTCAACCGGGATTTCTGGATTCACGGTGTGGGTGACAGAGATAGACACCATCTAAAAAAAAGAAAGAAAAAGTGCTCAAGATCAAAAGAAATATGATCCTATAACAGTGTTCTAGGGGGTGTAGAGATTGCTCGAGACCGGGTATTAAGGAGAACTTCAGAGGAGGTGATATTGCGTGTAACTACGTCTCTCAGTAGTTGTAAGATATGACGTCAGCAGAACGCTTTAGCAGAAGTTAGATTCTGTTTAATTTTCCCAGGAGCCCCGAGATGTAGACGTTTGCCCTTGTTCCTCTTTACGGAGGTGGAAACTGAGGCCCAGAGAGGTTGAAAAGGTTGTCCATAGTCTCTCAGCTATCAAGTGGCGGGCCAGGATGTGATCTCGGACCGGGATATGCCACCCAAGTTCGTCCCTCCCCGCGGGTCGGCGGAGCTCAGGGCCGGCCTGGGCTGGCCGAGGGAGGGGCGGAACGTCCTGGAGGGGCGGAGCTGGGGCGCTGCTGGCTGGACCCTCTCCTGCCTCCCCGCCGACCGTACGGACCATGGGCCATCACCTGCCTGGGGGCTGCAGGGCTGAGCCCCGCTGAGCTCCGCGGAGCCCGCCGAGCGGGCCATGGGCGACCGTGAGCGCAACAAGAAGCGGCTGCTGGAGCTGCTGCAGGCGGCGGGCACCGGCAACGCGCACTGCGCCGACTGCGGGGCGGCGGGTAAGGGACCCCCAGCCGGACCCCGACCCGCCGGGACTCCTCCCTCCCACCACACTGGGACCCTCCCCCGGTCCCATACGACCCCGAGGTGACTCTCTTTACGTCTTCGGACCCGAACCCTCTGCCACCCAGACTGTGAACCTCCGAGCCGCAGTCCTGTGGGCATCCGACTCCGCGCCCACCCGAACCTCCCCACTCTGAATCTGACCAGGATCTTTCGACCCTAGATCCCACAGCCGGGAGCCCTGAGGGTTCTGCTCCCTGGGCCCCGGATCTTGATGTATTCCCTCCGACCCAGGCGCGCTCCATGCCCTGGGACTCAAACATCCCACACACGAGGGACCTCAGACTTCGGACCCAAGTCTTCTCTGGTTTATCCCGGGCCCTCTGCCTGGCCCCGGACGCCCCGAGGTCCTCCCGAAGCTCCCATTGCACAGCGCTCAGACCCCGCGGACGCCCAGGGGCCCTGACTCAGACCTCCCCACTTGTGGGTCCCTCCCTCCCCGGCCTCCTCTCGGTTCCCCCGAGGCCTGGTACTTCCACGTAGTGCTGCCCCAGCCTCTCGCCTAGACTCTCTCCGAAATCATCACTGTGGTCGCCACGGTGGCCCGGCTGACCGAAAGGTTCCCTGCTGGTAACTTAGTTACCCATAGGTGGAGAGAGCAAGAGAGAAGAGGTTCCAGGCGTGGACTGAGCTGGTCACCGCCCCCAGAATCCTGTTAGACCCTGCCTGTCCCCGAGCCCCAGCCCAGATTTGGTTTGCTCTCCTTGCCCTCTGCTCAGCTCCCCTCCCGCTGTCTCGCCCTGCAGATCCTGACTGGGCCTCTTACAAGCTGGGCATCTTCATCTGTCTTAATTGCTCCGGCGTCCATCGCAATTTCCCCGACATCAGCAAAGTTAAATCCGTGAGACTTGACTTCTGGGACGACAGTATTGTGGAGGTACAGGGGCGTGCCTGGGGAGAGCCTTTCGAGGCAGAGCTGGGGTGGAGGTGGTGGGCGGGACACTCCTATGATCACAGAGGAGGAAATTGAGGCCCAGACAAGGGCAGTTCTTCTCGTGGCTTGGACAGAGGCCCTGAGTTCAAATTCTGACTCCATCACTTGCTTATTTCCAAACTGTGAGGCCTGGAGCTACTTACTTAAACCCAGCTGTGACCCTTCGGTTTCTACAGCCGTAGCACAGAGAACCCACCACACTTGCTGGCTGCTGTAAGGATTCAGTGTAGGCTCAGACCAAGAACAGGTTAGTCAATTAACAGTTGCTGGCGTCATTAGCAGACATCCCGGAATGAGGAAGGGAAATGACCTACTTTGGTTTGTGGGCCTATACCCACTACCCCAGCCAGGAAGAGGGAAAACTGGAGGGGTTTTCTTGTTTGTTTGTTTTTTTAAGAGAGTCTCACTATGTCACCCCAGGTACAGTGCGGTGGCATCACAACTCACAGCAACCTCAAACTCTTGGGCTTAAGTAATTCTCTTGCCTCAACCTCCCTGGTAGCTGAGACTACAGGCGCCCACCACAAAGCCCGACTGTTTTTTGGTTGTAGTTGTCATTGTTGATTGGCAGGCCAGGGCTGGATTGGTACCCACCTATGTGGTGTATGAGGCTGGCATCCTAGGCACTGAGCTACAGGTGCACAGCCAGACTGGCAGGGTTTTTATCTGTGCCTTATAACTCCTCTGTTACATTTTCTTCCTTTTTACAGGTGAGAGCCCACAGGTCACTCAGGGAATAAATGGCAGAGTCAGGATTTGAACTCTGCTCTGTTGGGTCCAAAGCTGGTGCAAATACTGTGACCCAGCCCAGCAGGCCCTACAGAGGAGGAGAGTAGGGTTTACTCTACCCAAGGGATGTGAGTTAACAACCTGGTGTTTCATCCTATTCCTACCTTTTACTGCTAAGGTCACTCTGGGCACATCAGCTTCTGAGTCTCTTGGGTGCCAAGGGCCCCATTAATCATCCTGACCAGTCTGTTCTATGGGTCCAGCACCTACTTCTCCCATTCTCCAACTACATTGGTCTCCTGCAGCCTTTCAGGGTATCTGGGGGTCCTGGCCATCTGTGGAAGGAATTGGAGGAGGAATATGAGCTTTGGAGTCAAATTTGGGTTCAAATGTCAGATCTCCTTGCACAAGTCACCTAACCTGTCTGAGTCTCATTTTTCTCATCTCTCAGATGAAAAAGGTACTATTAAATAGTTGGAAAGATCCAACGAACCAATGTGTAAGAACTGTCAAGTGCTGTGCCTGTGTGTGGTGTACTATTATTACCCGCTTTGGTCCAGGGCTTCCCAGCAGTGTGGGTGAACAAGCCTGGTGGGACCTCTCCTTCTTGGAGGCAGTTTCTTCTGACTCAGCTTAGAAGTCAGTGAGACCAATGGCCTTCTGAGTAGATCACAGTTTCATTTCACGTTTTTTTTCAAGTTCTAATATTACCTCGAGTTGTTCTTGTCTTGCAGTTTATGACCCACAATGGGAACCTCCGAGTAAAAGCCAAGTTTGAAGCCAGAGTTCCGGCTTTCTACTACATCCCCCAGGCCAACGACTGCATGTGAGTGGGGGATTCTTTAGGGACTGGATGAGGGGGTATTCCTGATTGCACCTGCCTCAGCCCTTCTCTGACTGTGGTGGTCTCTTCTATGGAAGAGAAAGATCCAGGAAAGCCTTTGGTTTTATCATGGAGAGCACACAAAAGACCTAGTTTAAGCCTCTTTCTACTTCTATTGCCTGGGCATGTCACTTCCCCTCTTTGGGCCTCAGTTTTCACAGATGTGTAATGGGAGTGTTGCTTTCCCTCTGATGCTCTTCAAGTCTACAGATAGTGACTAATGTGAGAGAGAAGATAAATGCTGGTATTTTAATTTTAAGTGTGTTTCAGTGAGTTCC
The DNA here is from genome assembly GCA_963574575.1 of Galagoides demidoff. Lineage (NCBI taxonomy): Eukaryota > Metazoa > Chordata > Mammalia > Primates > Galagidae > Galagoides > Galagoides demidoff. Next base: position 7,995 of record CAUYQV010087044.1, on the reverse strand, counting down.
TATTGAGTAATATGCCCTTGGGCTGTCCTAAGCTTATGTTGACTCCAAGTAACTGAGCTCCAAATCCCTAAATAATAACCACAAATATAATAGTAGCTACTAATCTTTATTAAGCTTTGCCTCTGTTCCAGGCTCTGTGGTGAATGCTTATGTGTCTTAATTTAATTCTCTCAACAATCCTTTGAGATAAATACTGCTATTATCCCTATGATATAGATGAAAAGTCTGAGTTTTATAGAGGTAGACCTGGCCCATAATTTGTAGACATCAGGGCCTGGGTGACTATATTATGGTTCTGGGAGAATTTGATATGATTGGGGGGGCGTGTGAAAGGTGCCCTGGATTTGGGTGGTCAGTGCGATACTGGACCTCTGTACAACTAGACTGTCTAAGCCTGAGACTCCCTCCCAGAGATGCAGACTCCCCACCAGGGATGCTAGTTAGTACCTTGCGTACATGAAAAGGTATCTCTCTCAGGGCATGGCTGGTAAACAGAGAGCAAGCTGCATTGTGGCTCCCTAGCCTCAGCAGGGTACGTTTGGGCAGTGCGCAAACTACACAACTGTACCTGGTGGTTTTGCAATTCCTCAGTACTTAGTCAACCCAAGCGCTACTGATGTCGGTAGAGTTGCTGGGGAAGTACAGCTTTCTACTCAGAAGACCTTGGTTTTATTTCCTGACTCTGCCCTACCCAGCTGTAAGGAGGTGGACGAGGTACCAAACTTCTGATTGTCAGTATTCTGATCTCTGAGATATAGACCATATTGCCTCCATCTTAGCATGGTTGTAAAGATTACATGACATAATTTATATAAAACCTCTCACATGCCACCTTACGTGCTGGTTTTAATCCATATCTCCATTGTCAGTTTCAGAATATTGCCAGGCCCTGGCCCTGCTTCGGGAAGTGCTAGCTCAACTTGAGAGGGCCTGTCTCATTCTGTCTGCTGCCTCTCTAAGCTCTCAATGAGCATCTACCATGTGCCAGGATTTCTGCTGGCACCACATACTTGTTACTTGTCACGGCCCTACAGCAGGCTGAACTTTAACCTTTTTTAGCTGAGTACTAATGGCTGCCTCCCCCCTCAATTCTAAAACTTCTCTAAATCCCCACCTCTAGGTCCCGGATTGGTGGCCCTTGGTCTCCATTCCCTCTCCCAGCTCTGAACCAGTGACCCATCCCCATGTCCTGGGTGAGGGCTGTGCATTAGGAAGGACTCCTGATTGTAAGTGACAGAAACGCAATTTAAACCAACGTAGGCAGAAGAGGATTTTATGGGCTCTGGGGATCAGACAACGGGAAGGACCAAGCTGGAGCCTGCCTTAGGAAGGACCAGGCTAGGAGCTCAAACACAATCAGTTCTCTCACACACTCTCTGACCCTCGGTCCTTACCTTTCTCCCAGCCAATCTGGCTTTGGCCAACTAGCAACAAGTCCAGAGCCAGGCTACACCTCCCAGTGTGGCCCTGGAGAGGACTTCCCATCAGCCTTTCCCACAGTTTTGGTCCTTTTCATTCACACAGTCCAGGCGAGCCCAGAGGTCTGAATGCCATCTGCCCTAGTCTAGGTCATTCTCATGGCTATGGTGTAAGGTCATATAAACCTTGGAACATTTACTTGGAAAAAATGAAAGGGAACCAAACAATTAAATTAAATTTACTCTTGACTGCATGTTTTTCTGTGGGGGTCATGAGTGATGATACCTGATTGGGGTAGCATTAAATACCTGCTATGTGCTAAGTGTAATGCTCAGCCCTTTATATACATTTAAACATCTCAGCAACCCTAGGAGTAGATCTATATTCCCCAGAGTCAGAGGAGTTAAGTAGGCAGGTCTTGGTCACACAGTGGGTAAATGATAGAGTGGAGGTGGTCAGATCCCAAGACCACTGCTCTGCCCAGAGCAGCATGCCCAGATTTCATGAGTAGGCCACAGGAAGAGGCTCTGAGACTCTCCTGGCTTAGCTCATCAACGTGCAGTGGGAGCAGGCAGTGTAGATGGCCCAGGGGAGTCAGTACCTGGCTCATTGACCTAGAGAGCTAAGACTGGGGTTGGAAAAGCCCAGCCCAGGGGCTCTCCTTTAGCTCACTGGGGGAAATATGTCCTCCCATGAGACACTGGCAATGTCTAAAGACATTTTGGGGTGTCACAACTGGGAAAGGTGTGCTGCTGGCATCTCATGGGCAGAGGCCAGAGATGCTACTATACAAAGCACGGGACAGACCCCTCACAACAAAGAATTATCCAGTGCCAAATGTTAACTGAACTGAGACTGAGAAAGCCTGGGTAGCCTCAGCAGGCAGCAAGGTAGCCACTGGGATGTTTCCCCTTCTCAACTGCGGGGGCTTGGAAAGTTACTAGGGGAAAAGAATGCACCAGACACACCTGACCAAAAGTTCTCTCCCTGTAGGGTCTTAAAGGAACAATGGATTCGAGCTAAGTATGAGAGACAGGAATTTATGGCTGATGGGAAAACCATCCCACCCCCAGGTAAAGTTATTTTCATCATCTTTTTAGGTCTATGTTCTAATGAGTTTTAGAAAATAAAGTGCCCGAATATTAGCAGCAAGACCCATCCAAGAGAAGCCCACTGCCCTTGCTTTGACCACAGAGATCAAGTGTGGGTTCCTTTGACTTTTAAATAACAACACATCAGTTGGTGGGGTTTTATGGTTTGAGCAGCAGAGAAGCATATTTTTCTTTTCTTTTCTTTTTTTTTTTTTTTTGAGACAGAGTCTCATGTCACCCTCGGTAGAGTGCTATGGTGTCACAGCTCACAGCAACCTCGAACTATTGGGCTTAAGCAATTCTCTTGCCTTAGTCTCCCAAGTAGCTGGGACTATAGGTACCTGCCACAATGCCTGGCTTTTTTTTTTTTTTTTTGGTTTTGGTTATAGTTGTCATTGTTGTTTGGCAGGTGGCCCCGGCTGGATTCAAACCCACCAGCTCCAGTGTATGTGGCTGGCGCCCTAGCCACTGAGCTATGGGTGCTGAGCTGAGAAGCATATTTTTCACAACATCCTTACAGGGTCACAAGCATGCAGCATGCACAGAGTCTTGGTATAAATTGCAAGAAGATAACTCCACTGAGCAGGCCAGATAGGAAAAGGGACCCCTGCCCCTGGCTCATGTTGCTCCTGGTGCAGTTTGAGGCTTGATGAGGAGCATGGGCTGGATCTCAGCCTTCCTTTCTGCCATTGTGCAGAGTACAACCTCATTAGTGGCCTTGGACCTGTGGCAGTTTCACCCTGCTGCCCCAAGTCCAGGCTGACACTGACCCACACAAGAGGAGTGTTCAGAACCACTCTCTGAAGACCAGAGGCAGTCAGTGCTTAGATTTCCTGCTATCAGAAGTACAGGTTATTCTTCAAACCAGCAGAAGCCTAGAGGTTACTAATTATTCCTAAAGTTTCATTAGTTTGATGTTAATGTGAACATGGGGAGGCCCATGTCTATTTAGGCCTCTTTTTTTTTTTTCTTTGACACAGAGTTTTACTTTCTTATCCTTGGTAGAGTACCATGCCATAACAGCTCACAGCAACCTCAAACTCTTAGGCTCAAGCAATTCTCTTACCTCAGCCTCCCACATAGCTGGGACTACAGGCACCTGCCACAATACCTGGCTTTTTTTTTTTTTTTTGGTTGTTATTTTTTGTTTAGCAGGCCTGGGCTGGGTTCAAACCCACCAGCCCCTGACCATGTGGCCAGCACCCTAACCACTAAGCTACAGGTGGCCCCCAGCCTATTTAGACCTCTTGCAGAGTCAATCTAGTTTCTCAACATTTTGCCATCTTAAGGGTTTGTTAGGTCTTATGAGATAGCCTCGTGCCATGGAAAGCCAGGAAGGAAGGTTTTGCATAGTGGAAGAAATCCAACCGAAATGACAGGACATTACAAAATTGGCCCCAGATGGGACCTCTGTGTCTTGCAGCTGAAATAGCCAAGTTCAGTTGGAGATACTTGGGTAACAGGTGGAGGGCTCACTCCACCCTGAGACCCTGTGAGTTTTGTGAGCTGCTTATGCACCTCAGGGTCACGATGTTCACTTTTTCTGATCTTTGGTGGTAAAGGTAACCGAGAAGGATTCCTATGGAAGCGGGGAAGGGACAACGCACAGTTCCTGAGAAGAAAGTTTGTCCTTCTGGCACGAGAAGGCCTCCTGAAGTACTACACTAAGGAAGAGGTAAGAGGTCAGACCAGCAAGGGGTTCCCTCCCTGAGCACTGAGCTCTCACCCCACTAAAGTCTACATTTTATCAATGGTGTCTTGTCTTGTGGATAATCTCAGCCACAGTTAGGCACAACATTCTGCTACTTTGCCGTGGTTAATCCAGTCTACTAAAAACATTGCAGTGGCTCATGTCTGTAATCCTAGCACTGTGGGAGACCAAAGTGGACGGATTGGTTGAGCCCAGGAGTTGACCAGCTGACCAAGAGCAAGACCTCGTCTCTACTAAAAATAGGAAAATTAACTGAGTGTTGTGGTCGGCACCTGCAGTCCCAGCTACTCAGCAACCTAAGACAGAAGAATTGCTTGAACCCAAGAGTTTGAGGTTGCTGTGAGCTAGTCTGATGCCATAGCACTCTAGCCTGGGCAACAGAGTGAGTCTCTCTCTCAAAATAAAAAAAAAATTAAAAAAGGCTGGGCATGGTGGCTCATTCCTGTAATCTTAGCACTTTGGGAGGCCAAAGTGGGTGGATTGCTTGAGTTTAGGAGTTCGAGACTAGCCTCAGCAAGAGCTAGACCCTGTCTCTACTAGAAATAGAAAAAGCTAGCTGGGCCTGGTGCTGTACACCTGTAGTCCCAGCTACTTGGGAGGCTGAGGCAAGAGGATTGCTTAAGCTCAAGAGTTTGAAGTTGCTATGAGCTCTAATGACACTGTGACACTCTACCCAGGGTAACAGACTGAGACTGTCTCAAAAAATAAAAATAAAATAAAAATGATGAGTGTATTTTAAAAAGTTGTTTAAATGAAAATTAACGATGGGATGTAATTTCATACTCATCCTATGGGCAAAAATGTTTAAATCTGGTAATGTCAAGCGTTGGTGATGATATGGGAAAAGGAAAACTCTTCTGTGTTATTGGTTGAAGTAAATCCTGGTACAAATGCTGTGGAGCCATCCAGCAGAAATAATTTGGCAGTTTCCAGTACATGGAAGATGTAAGTTTCCAGTAAGTGGAACAATTCCACTCCTAGGGGTATATTGTGACCTGCAGAAATTCTCACATATGTGTGCCAGGGACACACACTAAGTACAACATTCCTTATGATAGCAAATATCAGAAACAATTCCTCAACATAGGTTAACAGGAAAATAGATGGATAACTTTTGGTATAATCATTTATAGAAGCAAACTAGATTGGCGTATTCGACATGAGTAGATCTCAGAAATGACAGTAGGCTGAATGACCAAAACAAGATGGAGAGTGATCCAAATAGGATAATACCATTTATGTAAAATAAAAATACTATATACTGTTCATAGATATATGCCTAGGCGTGTACAAGTGTAAAAGTATAAAAAGGGAACTAGAAGGATAAGCATCAAATTCTTTTTTTTTTTTTTTTCAGTTTTTGGTTAAGGCTGGGTTTGAACCCGCCACCTCTGGCATATACCCACCCCTACTCCTTTGAGCCACAGGAGCCACCCTAAGCATCAAATTCATAAGTGTGTTTTCCATAGAGAATGGAGGAAGAGAATGGAACAGGGTGACTCTCAGTCAAAGAAATTGGCTTTATAAGTCATATTCCTTTTTTAAAAAGTAGGGAGGAATATTTAAACAATTAGATATACTTTATGTATTTTTAATATTTCTCATAGTCATTTTTTTTTTCACTTTCCCAAGCTAGAGTACAGTGGCTTCATCATAGCTCACTGCAACCTCAAACTCCCAGACTCAAGTGATCCTCCTGCCTCGGCCTCCTGAGCACGGCTAATCTTTCCTTTTTTTTTTTTTTTTTATAGAGATGGGGTCTCATTAGGGTGCCCAGGCTTCTTGTGAACTCCTGCCCTCAAGTGATCCTCACTCCTTGGCCTCCCAAAGAGCTGGGATTACAGATGTAAGCCACTGCACCAGCCTCTGTCATAGTAAATTTTTAAGAAATAAAGTCTTCCAGTAATCTTCCAAGAAAACTATTGTTGAAAGTGTTGGTGGCCGGGCATGGTGGCTCACACCTGTTGTCCCAGCACTGTGGGAGGCTGAGGCTGGTGGATCACCTGTGCTCAGAGGTTCGATACCAGCATGAACCAGAGTGAGAGCCAGAGTGAGACCCCGTCTCTACCAAAAATTGCCAGGCGTCTGGCAGGCACTTGTAATCCCAGCTACTTGGGAGGCTGAGGCTAGAGAATCACTTAAACCCAGAGACCCAGGGGTTGGCAGAGGTTGCTGTGAGCTATGATTCCATGGTACTCTACTGAAGGACACAAAGTGAGACTCTGTCTCCATAAAAAGAAATAATATAAAATAAAATAAAAGCAAAATTTAAAAAAAGTGTTGGTATAAATCTGTTTATACTTTTTATTCATGTTCAATTATATGTATTAATACATGTCTATATATTTATGTGTATGTGTGCCTTTGTGTATAAATTTTATATTAATAGATTCCTGCTATGCCTCCTGTAACTTGGTATTTCTCACTGATGAATATCATGGATAGTTTTACATTTTTATATTAGTAATATTGGTCTAAATTATTCTTTTATTCTTTTTCCTTTTTTTTTTTTTTTTGAAATAAGGTCTTACTTTGTTGCCCAGGCATGAGGGCAAGTGGCCTTATCATAGCTCACTGCAACCTCAAACTCCTGGGCTCAATGGATCCTCCTGCCTCAGCCTTCCAAAGTGCTAAGATTACAGGCATGAGCCTCTGCACCTGGCCAGTGCATTTTGCTATAAAAGCCAGAATATACAAAGTTACAAATTGGTTTTATTTCCTTTAAGGCCTTGGCGAAGGTTCAGTGGAAGTCACCCTGCTGACTATAAGCATCTTGAATGTCCTCTCTCTTTCAGGGTAAAGACCCTAAAGCCGTCATCAGCATCAAGGACTTGAATGCCACCTTCCAGACAGAGAAGATAGGGCACCCCCACGGGCTGCAGATCACCTACAGGAAAGAGGGACACACCAGGAACCTGTTCGTGTATCATGAAAATGGGAAGGTGAGATGACTGGAGAGCCGCCTCAGCCCCCATCCTGGCACCCCGGGAATCGGCAGGCCCAGCACTCTACCTCCCTCGCTCATTTGGTGAAGTGCTCAGCTGCCTCTTGAGATTTGCTGCTGCTGTTTGCCTTAAGCTATTGTTACTTCCCAGCCTGAGACAGAAGCATGAGGAAGGTAGAACAAGAGCAGGGAGAAGAATTTGGCCAGTGCTGTGGGTATATCTGGTCGGCGCACAGCCACCAGTGGGCATTCAGTTAGCAGAAGCTACTGTGCCCAAGAATGGCAAACAAGATAGGGCTGGAGATCCCAAGTATGAGGAGAGGAGTCAATAGATGATCAGGTGGCAGTGCACTTGAGGACCTTGTTTCTCAATGTGTGTGCCTGGGACAATAGCACTGGGATCACCTGGAAGCTTGTTAGAATTAGAAAGCCAGGCAAAGTGGCTTCTACTTGTAATCCTAGCAACTCTGGGAGGCCGAGGTGGGCGGATTGCTTGAGCTCAGGAGTTTGAGACCAGTCTGAGCAAGAGAAAGACCTCATCTCTACCAATAATAGAAAAATTAGCGGCTCAGCGCCTGTGGCTCACTTGGCTAAGGCGCCAGCCATGTACACCTAAGGTGGCAGGTTCGAATCCCCAGCCCGGGCCCGCCAAACAACAATGATGGCTGCAACCAAAAAATGGCCAGGCGTTGTGGCGGGCGCCTGTGGTCCCAGCTACCTAGGAGGCGGAGGCAGGAGACTCGCTTGAGCCCAGGAATTGGAAGTTGCTATGAGCTGTGATGCCATGGCACTCTACCCAGGGGGATAGATTGAGGCTCCGTCTCAAAAAA